>ML811720.1:0-103118 GCA_009831015.1 Picea engelmannii | reverse complement strand
AATCCATGAATATCTGTCCCACTTTATAGTAAAATGTGACGATCAAAATATGATATTTTACATATTTTTTAAATTGAATCCCTCAAAACTCATATATGCCTTATGAATTTCGATGTGCAATAAACAAACAATTTGTAGGGAATTGTGTTGTCTTTCTAACGATTTTTGTTTTCAAAAAATATTAATGTCATTTGATATGTCAAATTTGAATTTAATTAAATTCTTTTGCTTGTAAATTTCAGGAAAAGTTAACATGTGACTTTTGTTCCCAACACCTAATTTAGTGTTCAATGTATAATTAAAAAAAAATAATTATAAGACCACGATCTAGACAAAATGTAGCAGTGTGCTCTTATATATATTTTTATTATTTTGTGAAGTTGAAAAATTAATATTTGAATTACATTTTATACACCTTTGTGTCCCCAACATTTTTTTCCCTTGTTGACATGAAAAGGAAAAAAAAAACACCCTTTTAAAGAGGGAACATCCATAAAGTGTGCACACAATTTTGTAATTTTTTGGTTGTCTATTTTATGCTATTTCTTTTTCTTTGAATGCCTTTATAACTGTGGGGATAACAAAAATACAAGTTTTAGAAGAAAATAAATTAAAAATATATTATGAAACCAAAACTGTGGAAATGACACGGCATTGGATAAAAGGATTTAATGATGAATCCATTGACATCAACTTTTCCACCTAGCATGATATAGATGAAGGGGTTTCATTCCCTAAAAGTTGCATTTGCAGAAAATCCTACAAAAAGGGGCCAAGATTTCTAGTTGTTAAACCCTTGATCAAGCACTTAATGTAATTTTTCAAAATATCTTGATCAAGGGTTCAACAAACCCTGAGTCGAGGTCTCATTATGCTAAAATAAACTACTTGATTGAGGAAATACATCGATCGAGGTTTTGTAACAAAAATATAAAAAAATACCTCAATTGAGATATTGTTGTAACTTAAAAAGAGTAAAAAGTTAATGAATTTTCACATTAAATAATTAAAAAAAACTTTGCATAAGTCAACTGTGAACTCACCTGGTTATTTTGTTAATGTGGAAAAAAGGAAAATTATGTCAATCTAATATTAATCCACATTTTAATTAGCAATCAAGATGGGGAATGTGAGAACCACAAAAGGAAATATGACCACCAAGGGGTTGACAAAGATGAAGTGAGAGAGAAGGATAGGGAGTGGATGAGATGAAGGCGAGAAGAATTGAGAGAACTCTAGGAGGAAAATGTAGGTCAACTCGTTGCCAAACCTTCATTGCATCTAAATGGAGAGTCTTTAGGGCATCCAGTTGAGGGCATTATTGGCCATTTTTAACCACATTACCCTAATGCATATTATACTCATAGTTTTGATTTATATTCTAGTTTATTATTTATATTATGTTTTATATGTAACACACACAAAATTGATTAGATTATGCAATGATAGAATCTAATCAATTGTCGCGGGACCTTGTTGCCTCTCAAGTTTCAAGAATAACTGAGAGTTGTAGTGGTTTTGAAAGGGGTGGAAACTTTTTAGAAAGTTTGGATGCAAACACAAGAGAAGAATTTGGGGACCCAAGCCCTGATCAAACAATTAGAGAGCATGTCAATAGCATAATTAAGTTGGTTTTTGAGCAAAATTCAATGATTACACAAGCTCAAATCCTACATGGAATGATAAAACATAAAAAAACAAAAACAAACAATAAATCTATTGGGCTTTCAAGATGCTAAACATGCAAAGGCACATGAGAATGTATCAAAAACACTCTCTTCATTTGGAAAATCATAAAACCATTTATTTCAGTTGCTCGCATGGAAATTACAACTATTTTTGTGGCACTAGGAACTTCGAGAAATCAAATGGTGACATTGATATTAAAATTTCTCCACATTTCAAGAAAAATATTGCAAAGGCATACAAAATTCAAGGTTTGGAAAGATAAAACAATGAAGTTGTTTGTTGGGATTTTATTTGCAAGCAACCCTATCGAGATAGGGTTCCAAAATCCATTAGAGAGAAGGTGGTATAGTTTTGGGAAGCCCATTCTCACACTATACCATATCAGAAGAATTTTTTGCGGCAAGGCTTATCAAGAGGCATGTGTGATGAGCATTGTAAGCACATTATGGAGATAGTCAAAGTTGAACTATTTGCAAAATTTCAAGAAAACAATCCTAGTGTCAAGCTTGCCATTAACATGTTTGATAAATTGAAACCCTTGTATATTAGGCCCAACATAGTTCAAAAAACTTGTTGTTTTTGATAACATGTTGAATTCCATATACATTTGTAGATTTTTGCAAAAGGAATTGCCAAGGTGACCCTCTTCCTCCTACAATGCCTGATTTTATTTCAATGATATTATGCAAAAGGAATCCTGAAGATTTGTTTTTCAGTAAAACATGTGTAGGTGGAAGAAGATGCCATGAATGTGGTAATATGGCATCGTTCCATAGGAATTTTCCTATGGATCCTGCACACCTTAGATTATCAGATGTCACAGTCACATGGAGGAGATATGCGTATGTTACTAGGAATCTGTTCTCTTCTTTGAGTGTGGCCTATCTAAGAGGATTCATTTTCTTGAGGACAATATCCTTGTTTTAGAATTCACGGGGAAGTTTCAAAACTAGATTTATAAATATATCAAACACTCTCATAAGTCTAGGTGGCAAGCTTCCCAATTTAGATAGCCTTGTGAGGTATTCAAGCCAAGCACAATCTTATCGGTAATAGGGTTTTCCTAGAATTACACATTTTCTCCCCAAAGTGAGATGTAGAGCGAGAACTATCATTCTAACCAAGTATTATTTTTTTAGGTATTTTATGTGTAGTTTCCACATATATATATTTTTTGTTTTATATGGTATTGTGCACTAAAATTAAAGTTCTACAGATGGATGACTTGTATGTGCATGTGTCTATATTCATGCATGTCTTGTATAGACTTGCACATATGAACATTGATGGTGAGGATAACACTCCTGAATCAGTGATGTGATCAAGAAGTACCATTTTAATGTCAGTAATGATCATGTGCACAACACAATATTTGTTTAGCATTTCTTTGCGTTGATGATGTAGCTAGGATAATAAACAAGTAGTGAATTGGATTTATTTCAATTGTTGTTTATGCTATCATATAAAACTTCTACTAATAGGGATTTTGTCCACATTTTACAAATATAAAAAAAAACAAAAACAAAGTTTGATACTTATGAGAGCATCAACCAAAATCTTACCTCCTTAGACTCAATGCAAATCATTCACCATGTTATTTGATAATGAATATACCCCAATGATCCAATCTCTAGGTTTCTCTTTGGACAACGTTAATCCAAATTTGGTGTCAGGGGAGCTCTATTAATTTACTATGCAATTGAATTGGGGATGCATGAAATCGTTGTTGATTTCTACAGGACTAGGTTGTTGCTTCCATGACTTTTGAAATCGATTCCTCGTGAGAAGATATTGGCCATATTTCCATATCTTTCTCTCACAATTTACAATATGAATGAATTTCTCTGTTAGAAATTGGTGAACGATTTGCCTGTCACGGACTATCAACGAGCCATTACTAAGCCACAATATATAAATACAGCCATAACCTTCTCTCATGAACTTGTTGGCAATAGTGTAACCACCAATTTTACTGGATAAGATTGTTGGACAAGATTTCAACCACTAAAATCAATGTATTGACTACTATGCAGAGTCTAGTCTCTATATTTGAGAGGATAATCCCTTGGTGCAGGGTTTCAACATAATTTTTTGGGAAAGTTTTACTTCCAATCCTTAAATGTATTAATTATATAGCCAAGTCCAAGATGTAGAAACAAAACAGAAAAATCAACTATATAATAGAGCCCAAATATTTAAAACCTCCACAAACTATCTTAATCCAAAAACTCTTGCCAGCATGAGCAAAAAATGATTACATATTGGTTATATGCTATGAGGAAGATGTCTTAGATCCAAATGGATCTATTGAGATCTTCCCTTATTTAGGAAAATCAAAACAAATTCCTATTCTTATTCTAAGACCCTTAACTATATGCTAAAACAAGTGCATTTTTATTTATTTGGCTCATTATGTGACATTAATGAGGTTATAGACAACAAATTCCCCCATACATGTATGAGCCTAGAAATATCTAGAACTTTGAATAAAACATTTAAATAAAATACATTTACTAGTGATGCACCTGCATTAGACTATCGAGGAACAAAAAATTTCGTCATGGAATCTTGTCCATGATTTCTTCAATGCTAGTACCATGCTTGGATATATTTGAAGCTATCATCCATGTAGCATCTTCAAGTCAATGATATTTCCACTTGACCAAGTACCTAAGATACTCCTCTCCCTAGTCTTCTTCACCACGTTCTTGTCTAAGATTGATTTGATTTCCCTTGGTTGTGCTTTAGGTAGCTATTGTTCCCAATTTATAATATGAACATTATCAGTTTCAGGTGCATTTGTTGAAATTTATTTTCCCCCCTTGAAAGGATACAAATCTGAAACATTTAATATAGGAGAGATTTCAATGTCATTTGGAAGCTCTATCTCATTTGCATTCAAAGAAAGTTTCCTTAAAACTTTACATGGTCCAATTTTCTTAAATTTCAGCTTGTATTCCTCTTGGGAAATATTTCTTTCCTTAGGTGTGCCAAAACCAAATCTCCAACTTAAAAGCTTAGCTCTCTCTTCTTTAAATCTACTATTTCCTTGTACTTGTTGGTATTCTCTTGAAGCTATTGTTTAATTCACTCATGCAACTCTTGAATGACTGTTGCAAACTCTTCTCCATCAACACTCCTTGTCTTTTGATTTCCCAAGTTTCTTAACTCATAAACACCCCTTGGATGCATGCCATACACAATCTGAAATTGACTAAAACTTGTTCTTCTCTTTGGTGAATCATTGTAGGAAAACTCTGCTTGAGAAAGTACTTGATCCCACTATTCAAGATGTTCACTCACTACGCTTCTGAGAATGCTACCAAGTCTTATGTTAACCACCTTAGTTTTCCCATCTATTTGAGGGTGGTAAGCTGAACTAAAATTGATATTTGTTCCCAAAATTTTCCAAAGAGTCCTCCAAAAATGGAAAACAAACTTAGTATCCCTGTAAAAAACAATACTTCTAGGAAGTCCATACAATCTTACTGCTTCCTTGAAAAAAAAGTTAGCAATGTTAGTTGCATCACTTGTTTTAGTACATGCTATAAAATGTGCCATCTTGGAGATTCTATCAATTGAAACAAATATGGAATCATTACCTTTTTGAGTCTTCCGTAGCCCAAGTACTAAATCCATATTGATCAAATCCCATGGCCTATTAGGAATATGTAAAGACTGATATAGTCCCGCGTTTTGGCTTCTTCCCTTAGCATGCTGACATATCCTGCATCTCTCAACAAAGTTCTTCACATAATCTTGCATTATTGGCCAAAAATAGTATGCACTCAATTGAACAAGTGTTTTATTTTTCCCAAAATTCCCTGCCAAACTACCACTATGTTTCTCCTTTGGCAAATTCTCTCTCATGGAACATTTTGGAAAGCATATTTGGCTATCATTGACCAACAATCCTTCTTGAAGCATGTAGTCCATTCCATGGATTCCTATCTCTGCTTATGGAATCCTCACATGCTGCATAAGCCTCTTTAAAGTCTGAATCCTCCTTGTGCATGTATTTCAAGGCATAAAATCCCAAGGTATTCACTTGAGATTCCTCAAAGACACTCCTTGGAGTAGGCCACTCTATTATGAATTTTAACTTCTCTTGATCCATCTTCAAGCCTTATTGTGATATGAAAAAACCCAAATAGATCAACTTTCTCTTCATGAAAGTACACTTCTTAAGATTGATTAGTAACTTCTCTTTTTGCATCTTATTCGACAAAACCAATCTAAGATGTCTAAGGTGCTCTTCCTTTGAATGAATGTAGATTAGAATATCATTTAAATAAATAATGACAATTTTACCCATGAAATCCTTAAGCACTTCATTCATAAGCCTCATGAAAGTTCTTGGGGTGTTTTTCAGTCCAAATGGAATTACTAGCCATTCATAAAGCCCAACATTTGTTTTAAATGTTGTCTTCCATTCATCACCCTCTCCAACTCTTATATGATGATATCCACTTCTTAAATCTATCTTAGAAAAATACCTGGAGCCACTCAAATAATCCATCAAATCATCCATTCGAGGCAGAGGAAATCTATACCCGATTGTGATCTTGTTGATGGCTCTATAATATGTACACATCCTCCAACTTCCATCTTTCTTCAGACCCAACACTATTGGAACAACACAAGGACTCAAACTTTCTCTTACTGGCCCTTTATTCAACAATTCTTGGACCTGATTCTTGATTTCTTAATCTTCTTTTGGAGTCATCTTGTAAGTTGTCTTCTTTGGTAAATTATCCCCTGGGATGAGACCTATATGATGGCTAATGCTTCTCATTGGAGTTAATTCATTAGGTAAATCTTCTACAACAATATCAACAAACTCATTCAACAAATATTGAATTTCTACGGGCAAATCAATCATCTTTGTGCTACTAATAACTATTATTGGCTTGCCAATCAATGCAAAACTTACCTCCTCATTTATGATATGATGTAAGAATTATTTATCACTGACCATCAACACCTTAGGACTAATCTCCCCAGTTTCGTTCTCATCTTTCAAAGGTACGAGTGTATACTTCCTTCCATCTTTCTCAAAAGTGTATGTATTGCTTCTTCCATCATGGATTTCTGTCCTGTCAAATTGCAAAGGCCTTCTTAAGAGAACATGACAAACATCCATTGGAATAATGTCACATGTTATCTTATCTTTGTAACTCCCTATCCGAATCTCCACTTGGAATTACTAATTTACCAAGAATTTATGTCCTTTTTGCAGCCAAGACACCTTATAAGGAGTTAGATGTGTTGTCTTCTTTAGGCCTAGTTTATCAACCATCTCGGTAGACACAAGGTTGTCAGTACTTCCACTATCAATAATAAATTTACAACATTTACATTTGGTCTTGCATGTGCTTATGAACAATGTCTTCCTTTGATCAAGCTCTTGAATCTCCTTTTTAAGCTTTAGCAAGACTCTCTTAATGAGCAATGACTCTCCAACCTCCAGTGCATCTTCATGGGAAGGTGATTCCACGCTTTCCTCTTCATCTTGGACAATATGTGCACTCCCTTGGATTTTTGAACGATTCTCTAGACACTCATCAGATCTATGACCAACATATTGATTGCAACTAAAACATTTCCCCAAAAAGCCTCTACCTCTACCTCTTGGGTAAGGTATTCTACCTCTAAAAGAATCATTACCTCTTGGGGATTTTTCTTACCAAAATGAGTTGCTAGCCTCTTCTTTCTAAACTTCCGCTAACCTCTACCACTTTGTTTTCCTCTAGGATAATAAACTTAGTGAATTAGATTCATTTCAACTATTTTTTATATATCATATAAAACTTCTATTAATAGGGATCATGTCCATGTTTTACAAATAAAAAAAAAAAACATTTGATACTTATGAGAGCATCAACCACGATCTTACCTCCTTAGAGTCAATTCATATCATTCACCATGTTATTTGACAGTGGATAAACCCCAACGATCTGGTCTCCGTGCTTCTCTTTGGACATATTTAATCCAAATTTGGTGACAAAGGAGCTTTATTAATTTACCATGCAATTGAATTAGGGATAAATGAAATTGTTGTTGACTTCTATAGCACTGTGTTATTGCTTCCACGACTTTTGATATCGATTCCCTATGAGGAGATAGTAGCCATACTTTCAAATCTGCGACCATGCTCTCACAATTTAAATTATGACTAAATTTCTCTGTTAGAAATTGGTGAACGATTTGCTTGCCATGGACTACCAATGAGCCATCACTAAGCCACGATATATAAAGATGACTATAACCTTCTCTTATGAACTTGTTGGCATTAATTTCACCACTAATTTTACTGGATAAGCTTGTTGGACATGATTTCAACCACTAAAATCAATGTATCGACTGCTATGCAGAGTTTGATCTTTGTATCCTAGAGGATAATCCCTTAGTGCAGGGTTTTGGTGTTTGTTGGGAAAGTTTTGCTACCAATCCTTAAATGTATTAATTATACAACCAAGTCAAAGAAGTAGTAATGAAATAAAGAAATCAACTATACAATAGAGTGAAAAGATTTAAAACCTCCCCAAACTATATTATTCCAAAAACCCTTGCCAACCTGAGTAGATAATGCTTACATCTTGGTTATATATTATGAGGAAGATGTCTCATATCCAAATACGGATCTGTTGAGATCTTCCCTTACTTAGGAAAATCAAAACAAATTCCTATTCTTATTCTAACACCCTTAACTATATGCTATACGGATCTTGCTCTTTCATTTCATTGCAAGTTATTTCCATTCAAGTGCTTTGCTTTCAACTTAATAATCTTTAAATTACTTTTTATATATTGCAATTTACCTTTTCTAAAATCATTGTATAATCTTATAATTTACTCTCAAGCTTTTACTTTCTTGCAATTTTAAGTTGAAATACTTTACTTTTCAAGTCTTTATCTTTCAAGTATTTTCCTTTTACATTGCAAGCACATTTTCTTTCAAGAAATACATTGTAATCACTTTCAACTAATCTAACTCAACTTAATTCACTTAAGATCAATTTAATTTTAGTCTCTAAGGCCTAAAATCTACCTAGTTTAATAGGTCACCAACCATTGTCTCAACTTTACCAACAAAAAATGAACCTAAGGAAGAAGCAGGGGGTGCTAGATCGGGGATGGTCTCACGGCACTAGGTGTCCCCCTTGTGGAGTTATTTTGTTCCTGGATTGACCCGTGGAGCTAGGGCGTGGCCTTGTTTGCCTCACTTATTGAGTACCGATCAATTCTTTTGGTACAAGCAAGGAGATTTCTTGGGTTGTCACTTAGTCAAGGATTTACACTTCATCTTAATAAATTAAACAATCTTAATTTAATCCACTTTAACCTTGGGAAATCTACAATTTATCTTTATGGTTTATGCTTAAGTTACTTTGCAAGCACTCTACTTTTACATCACATGCAAGTTTTACTTTAAACATATTGTGGGTTTGTCTAAGAGAACTTAAGTTACGCATTAGCCCTTGGAGGCCTCATTTCAACGTTTAATTTTGAGTTTAAGTTGTGTTTTGGTGTAGTTGGTCTCCTTCCTTGAAGTGGCACATCCATTGGAGGCATCTTCATTGTTTGGGGCTTGTTGTTGTGAATGCCGATGAAACACCCCCTTTGAGTTGCACATCCTTTGGAGGCACTCTTTGTTTGGGACTGTTGGCTTGTTGTGTTGTGGTGATCATCTCTTAAATGCTCTTTCCTTTACCTGCACAAGTCAAGTCAAGTTAGTTTTTTTAATGCTTGTCTATTTCATCTTGTTAATAGTTGTTGTATCTTTAGCATTCTTTATATTCTTTTGTATAGATAGTTGTATCATTACTTGTATCTAGTTCAATTGTATAAAGTAATTCTTTTGTGTCAAGTTGTAGAATCTTGTAAAGTTTCTTTTGTAATATATTTATAATCCTTTGTAAATCTTAACCCCTTTAACTTAGTTGACCCCATTACCCAACCTTAGGCACTAGTCTTAGTTTATTTAGGGAAGGGGTTTGCGTTTGCATTGAAATCTTGCATTTGCATTGTTGACTCTCATATAGGCTAGATCCCCCTAGACCTTTAACCAATTAAAATTAACTCCTAGACATAATCTCTTAACTCACATATTAACTAGGGTCTACCCCCCTTGGCTTCCCTAGGAGTAAGCCTAGATGGAAGGAGTTCAAGTCGAGGTGATAGTGGGCTTGAACTTAGACATTGTGTCTCCGAGGACACACTAAGTAGATCAAGACTTAGTCCACGTTTGCAAGTGTGTATAAGGACGACAACATCTTTGGCGTCATTTCCGGGGATAAGTGTTTTATCCTTGGCCTTAACGACTTAATTTTAACTTATTTTTTTTAGACTAAATTGTAAATTTACTCCCTAATTTTTTTTTAACTTGATTTGGTCTTTCATTGTTTGTTTACTGTCCAAGTGGCGACTCTATTGAAAAAATCTTTGAAGTATACTACTAGGAGCACTTCGCAAGGAGTGACTTATTATTTTCCTGAACCTGAAAAGGTTTATAGGAGGATATTAAATCGCCTTGCTCCTAGGAGTCTACTTGAAAGTCTTGGGGAAGAAGCACTCACTAATATCCAATTCTTGTTTCAAACTAATAATCAACCAATTGTTAATACTACAACAACTAATTCTAACGTAACCATGAGTATGTTTATGAGGCCTTTGAATTTTACAGCAATCCAAGGGGCTCCCCACACAATTCCTGACAAAGCTATTGAGAAGTTGCCTTGTTTTTCAGGAGATAATGTTGTTAGTGCATGTTCTCACATCGTGAATTTTGAATGTTGTGTTAATAAGTGGTGTTATGGGCATGAAGAGGAGGATGTGAAGATGATGTTGTTTGTGTTCTCCCTAGAAGGGGATGTTGTTGAATGGTTTTCATACCAGGATCCTAACAAGTTTAGTACCCTAGCCGAAATAATTAAAGATTTTAGAGAAAGGTGGGGTGATCAGAAGGAGAAAATATTTTTGCTTGCTTTCCTTAGCTCAAGTCAGAAAAGGGAATACAAAACTATGGAAGAATTAAATAAAAGGTTTAATGACTTGGTGAAAATTCTCCCTACAGATATTAAGCCTTCAGATGTTGCAATTTTGATTTATTATATGGAATCTTTTGAGGGAGAAATGAGATATGCACCAAGGGATAAAGATCCTCAAACCCTTAAGAATGCACAAGATATGGCAGTAAGAATTGATAAAAATATGTAGGATGCTAGGAAGTCTAATATTTCTGGTTTTTCTAGAGGAACTTCTTCTCAACCTTATGAGGAAAATAAAAAGAAGGTTGAAAGTCAAGGGTCTTCTAATGATGGCATTAAGGAACTCACTCAATTGATTAAACAAATGGAGATTAATCATGCTAATCAATTGAAGGAACATGTTAATCAAATAAATGCCATGCAAAATAGGTTGATAGCCATAGAAATGGGTCAATCTAGTAGGCCCCAACATAGGCCAAATAATAAATGGCCTAAGAGACCTCCTCCTCAAGATCAAAGGCCAGGAAATCCATTCAAATACACTAACTTGGTAGATCACCAAGCTATTCCTTATTGTATACTTTGTGGACAGTTTCATGAGGAATCAACTTGCCAAGTCTTTCTTCATGTTTATGATGAAATGGGACCTTATAAAGAAGATAATGAACAAGTTAATATGTGTGGTCATGAATATAATATTGGCATGCATGAATGGATGGATTTGATGGAGAATAGTGAGGGGGTAAACTGTAATAATGTTGTGGAGGATAGAGTAACATAAAAATTTGGTCCTAAGCCTACTCCACAACAAGTGTCAGAAATGGATAGATATAGAGGCATTACTTATCAAAGGAATGGAAATAATAATCAGGGTAGGGCTCAAGGAAGTGTTTTAGGAGCACATACTCCCCCTCCTAAACCAATGGTTCACACACGTTCAGATTTAAATATTGACTTAGGAGGGTGGTTAAATAATGCTAAGATGTTGGTACCTGTGTCAGAGATAATGAAGATTCCTTCTCAGAGGGAGAAGCTACTAAGAGCCATAGAAAATCCTTCTCATAACAATGTTGACATTCCACCAGCAGTAGCTTATCAGGATTCATCGGTTATCTTGCAGAATATGGATAGAGGAAACGAAAAGAATAGACCATTTTTACTCTCTTTGCTCATGACTGATTTTATTCTTCACAATTGTATGCTTGATTCAAGAGCTAGCTCAAATGTTATGACTAAGAAAGTAATGGAACAATTAAACTTAAGAATATCTAGACCTTATCATAACATTTGTGCTATGGATAACAAGACAATTAAGGTGCATGGTTTGATTAAAGTACTACAAGTACACTTTGCTACCACCTATTTCAGCTAGAGGGTCAACTCCATGTGCCATGATGATATGTACCAGATGGTGCTACCAAGTTAAAGACTTGTTGGTTCTACAAGGCAGTTTTGGCGTTCAACACGTATTTTTGTAATTGGAATTTCCGCTCCTCTGCGTGGGATTATAATGTAATAGGTCTACATGGATCATAGTTTAGGTCAATTTACTAGGACTTTATCATTAGAGGAGTTCCTTTCAACGAGTTTTTTTTTCCTCAGGTTATTAATTTGGCCTAACCAACCTTATTAATTTCCCTTGAGTTTTACTCCCACAATAATTCTCGAAAGTGGTGAAAGGCGTTCTAATGTTCGATCCCTATGGTATCCAGTGTGTAGGAATACTTTAAATGACCATGCTAGACATCTTCTAGAGGCTTGCAGAATTCTGTCGAGTCTAGATAGTTTTTTTTTTTAAATTACCCATTTAATGGCAATTTTAATTAATTTTTGATAAAAATTGTAAAAACTGGATCCTTGGGATTTTGATAGGGGTATTTGTTCTAAAACAAATTGGAATGAGACCCCCTACACCCTTGGAGAAATTTTCATCTCAATTGGACACGTTTTTTTAGGTGTTTGTCCATGAGGAGTCTAAGTCAGTCTAAGACACCAATTTAATTGTTGGAATTGACAAAGTCAAACTTGTCAAATTTTTGTAATGTGAGCAAATTAACAAGAGAAAGAGTGGGAGAACTTACCCAAACATTTTCCTAAGCTATCCTATCCCTTTCCCAACCTTCACCTCACCCCCTCACCTAGCCATTAAGCCAAAACGTCCTTTTCCACTAGAGAAGTGCACCCCCCTTCTAGAAGAATCTCAAGAAAATAAAAAATAATTAAAGTGAGACTTATTATCTCCTTTGGTGAACCTCCCTAGTCATCAACTCATCATTTGAATTTTCAAAGCATTGACAACTCATTCCAACTCATCTCCAAAACCCTAACTCCTCTCAAACCCTAGGAAGTGTGCCCCCCTTCTTGAAATGCTCAATTATGCTATGTGATTGACACTTGGAGAGAATACAAGAGGGGTAACTCTTGGATCCAAAGTATAAATAAGAGCCTCCCCTCCCTCATTTGACACATCTACTCTTGGTATTGTTACTATGCCGAAATCTCTCTTTTCCCACTCTTTGCTCTTGCTCTCTCTTGCTCTTGTTCTTCTCTCAAGCTTGTGGCAAGTATTTGCTCAAGCTTTCTATTGAATAAAGGAAATATTTGGAGGACATATGGTGTTGGGAGTTTTCTTGGTGCCATACTTTTCATGAGGTGATCTTGTTCTTTTGCATCCTTTTACATGCTTAGATTTGAAGATCTATGGTAGGAATATTGAGCAAAGTTGCTTGTTTAGGTTTATGATAGTATTATCATAGATATAGTGAGATTCTTGGTAGTTATTTCAAAGTATTTTGATTTAATATATAGATCTACTCAATTCTTATTGTTTCTTGTAGCTTAGCATTGAAGATTGACAAGGTTGCCTAGGGTTTTAATAGAAGATTTCAGATCTGGAAATCTCCATTTTTACCCACATTCACCCTCTAAAATTTTATGTTTCTAATTGTTGTTCATTTCCATAATATTTTGGTATACTAACATGCTTATATAGATCATTTATATGCTTATAACTTGCTGAAATTTACACAAAAAATTTCTGGTTTTTACAACAGAAATTTTCACAAGTTTTTGTCACTTTTGCAGCATTTCCAACAAGATTTTGCTTGCTGATTTTTTGCAGGTTGGTGACATTTGGGAGAGATTATAGCCCATTTGGGGCATCTACAAGTAAAATATCAATCTCCCAAAATTGGGTAACAAATACCGTCTTATTCTCTTCCCATTCTTACATAGTAATCAAGCCTACAGGGCTTGGACTTCTCTCTTTGTAATTAATTTCTGCATTTTTCTTTTTCAAGTTGCCTACACCTTGGAGTGAGCTTGGATAAGCCAACCCCCAAAATCGTAAGGCTAGGTTAACATTTAGTTATTGCTTATTTTATTTCTTTGATGGTTTAAAATTTATCTAGATCTAGAAGTAAACAACCTAATGCTAGCTTAGGCCCATGGAGACATAACTAATTTACATTGTTCATCTTGCTCTTTCATTTCATTGCAAGTTATTTCCATTCAAGTGTTTTGCTTTCAACTTAATAATATTTAAAGTAATTCTTATATCTTGCAATTTACCTTTTCTAAAAGCGTTGTATAATCTTGTAATTTACTCTCAAGCTTTTACTTTCTTGCAATTTTAAGTTCAAGTACTTTACTTTTCACGTCTTTATCTTTCAAGTGTTTTCCTTTTACATTGCAAGCACATTTTCTTTCAAGCAATACATTGTAATCACTTTCAACTAATCTAACTCAACTTAATTCACTTAACCTCAATTCACTTTTAGTCTCTAAGGCCTAAAATCTACCTAGTTTAATAGGTCACGAACCATTGTCTCAACTTTACCAACAAAAAATGAACCTAAGGAAGAAGTAGGGGGTGCTAGATCAGGGACGGTCTCACGACACTAGGTGTCCTCCTTGTGGAGTACTTTTGTTCCCGGATTGATCTATGGAGCTAGGGTGTGGCCTTGTTTGCCTCACTTATTGAGCACCCAACAATTCTTTTGGTACAAGCGTGGAGAGTTCTTGGGTTGTCACTTAGTCAAGGATTTACACTTCATCTTAATAAATTAAGAAATCCTAATTTAATCCACTTTAACCTTGGGTAATATATAATCTATCTTTATGGTTTATGCTTAAGGTACTTTGCAATTACTCTACTTTTACATCACATGCAAGTTTTACTTTAAGCATCTTGTGGGTTTTGTTATCACTCCAAGAGTCACCCTAGACTATAATCAGGTGAGCTTGGTAACATGAAAAGAATTCAAGTTTAATCTTGAAAGATAAGCTTTAAGGTCACAGGGAGTTGACCATAAGGACAATCAAATTCATCTACTGTACACATTCCCAACTATAACCTTCAATAAAAGTGGCCTTAGAAACTTCAGATTAGACAATAGGCTTTATAAATGGATGAGGAAAATAAAAATGTGATCCGAACATGTCATAGATACTTCCAACACTTTAAAACAATCATCTCACAGTAAAAATCTGTGTATTAATAATTTCTAGATCACCAATGCAAAGAACGAAGACCATCACTCAATCATTGTATGAATAAGAAAAAGAGTAAATCTGTCACTCATTTATATTTGTACACAGAGAAAGACATAAATGAAAAATAAAAACTGATCTCCATCGATAAGGAATCACAAGTCTAAACAAATACAGAGAAAGAAAAAAGAACATAGTGATAACACTCTGAATTCCTCTGGGTCAAAGCCCCCTTCCCCCTAGCTCATTCCAACCCCTCTCCAAGAGCTCCCCCTCTCTTAAATAGAAAAATCATCCTAATATATTTAGGAGGTCGAATCCCATCTCTTCCATTGGATTCTAGGCCTTGGAGCTAGGTGGCAATAGTCAAGGAGACAAAAATCCAACAAACTGCTAATTTTTAGGAAGTTGTTGGAAGTCTTTAATGAATTGTTTCCAACTCACTGCATGAGGTCTTTAATGGAGCTAAAAATTAGGTGCAGGTATCCCTTGACATCTAACTGATCCATGAGAATTCATTTGAACCCTCCTTGACAGGTGCCAACCTCCCAACAAGGCGAATATCCAATCAACTATCCAAAACAGAGAATTTGCAGCACATTCCGCAACGCACTGGTGTTTTAATTGTTTTTCTCAAATTACAAATTGGGTCATGCTGAAATTTGGTCAACAAGTCAACAGGGATATCATATTACTCCACGAAACATTTCAGAGAAACCCACTTTGTCATTTTGGTTTTATGATCAAATTTGTAATAGTATCCGCTACAGGAAATTCAGTAGCGCCCTCCTATAAAACTGCTCTACAGATTCCATAGCTCATTTTCTGTGTCTGGCTAGGTGATTCTGTAGTGCCTTTTATGTGTCTATCTAGGTGATTCCTTATCACCTTTGGTAGCTCAACTACAGAACAATATGTGTAGATGATTCTGTAGCGCCGGGCGCTACGAAATCTCTGTGTTTTACAATGTTATGCAATGAATCCTAAAAAACACAAAAGTCTTAGTAGATGGACTATGAGTCTATAAATGCCTCCAGTAGGTGAAAATATATTATTTCCTTGAACACTTCAAAAATATAAGGATGAATGACCCATAACAACTACATGTGACCCTTTACAACTTCATGTGATAACATTGGCTCCATAGGGGATAGAGTCCTCCATGTGAGGCTCTAAGAACTGTTGCAACTCCAGTGCCTTAGCTGTTGGGATATGGAGTCATATGTGAAATCAACCTATGATACCTCCACTTATTCATGAAAACTGAAAAACCTGCTACAAACTGAAGGAAATCAAGGCTTGAGAAGCGAGCTTATTACCTATGCTACCCTACCCTAACCAAAATTGTAACTTGGTCAAGTAAAAAAAGATTTACACAGTAACCATTCAAGTAACTTGATGACTGAAATGATCTCATCTATGTCATTGATCAATGAATAATAATATAAGTATAGCATCAACGACATAAACTCCTTCAGAAAACCATACTCACCCATGAGTTTCGGTGAAATAATGCAATTTGAAATTTTCAGAAAATCTGAAACATATGTCTCCATGTATATGGCTATAGGATCATGAATCACATGATATAATTTTGGCTGCATTAGAAGACTAGGCTGCTCCTTCATAATCTCTTCTATACTGACAAGATTGTAATTCTCTCGACCTCCTTGAAACATCCCATAGTTATCACATGCTTCAAAGCAATCATGGACAATAAAATATTTTTTTGGTTGGTTATTATCTCATTGGGAAAGAAACTTATTTGTAGTGTCTTCTTGAAATTGTTGGTCAAATTTATCAAAAGAAAAAAGCATTGTAGACTGACCATATGATTTCTCAACCTCCTCTTTACTGTCCTCTAAAAAATATACTCTAAAACTGTTAGATACAAAGTCAATACTGGGAGAATTAGTACATGCTGATACAAAAATATGTTCCTTTTTATTTGGTTGTTGAGTTTCTCCCTGCTGGCCATCTATTGATGAAAAAGAGAACAAACTCACATGTTCCTATAACTCCTTCCTAACTTCTTGACCAAATTTTAAAAGAATATAATCAAGGAGGTTATCATGAGCCAAGAATGTTAACTGATTTTCTAAGTCAACAATAAGATGATGAGGGGCAACAACTTTCTCTAAAAAAAAAATATCACCACCTTCTACAAAATATTCGTCATGATATTCATCATAAATGAAATCATCCCTTTTATCATAATTAGGAAAAGGCTCAGCTGCATATGTAAATTCATGTTGTTGGTATGAGTTATAAGCATGTACATTTGCATCTTTAACAATGGAAAAATCTGATTTAATAATTTCAAGATCAGAAAAAGATTTAAGATATGAAAATGATGTGCACGCATGTTGAAACAATTGCAAGCTTGGATAAGATTCCTGCTATCCATATACTTCCTCAGTTTCTTCATCATCCAAAACATTGTCCAAGATCTGACAAGAGAGTTGTGCACATGCCCGAAGATTACTCTCCACTTCCTCTGCATCAACAAACATCTGCTGCAAGGATGGTGACTTTATTTCTCTGAGGTATAGGAATAGATTGAGATGTTGTGTCATTGTATACTGTACCATGGAAACAACCTCAGTAGGCTGAATTTCAATAGGCATGCTATGAAAAACGCTGTAGAACCTCCTATTGAAGACAGAGAAAACTTCTCCCTCTCCTCTCCTCAAAGTATAAAAATCAGCGAGGTACTGATCAAGAGATTTGTTCTCATCCAAATATTTTGAAAAAACATAATAAAAATCAGTCCATGAACCAATTGAACCAGGTCCCAGATCTTTAAACCATAAAGCAACCTCTCCCATTAAAGATTTAGAAAATAATCTCATAACAACATCTTCTTGTATAATTTCCAGATTATCAACAAAATTTGCAAAAGCTCCCAAATGTTTCTCAGCTAAAACATGATTATCTCTAGTAAAACTGGGAAGATACTCAACAAAGTTGGGAGGATAAGGATGAAGGTGAGATGGAAATTTAAAAGGTTTAAACACCCTTTGTCCGACTCTAGACTAAAATTTTGTGGGTTGAAAGCAAGGTTTAACAAGTTGATGACAAGGCTCATGAGTAATAACAAAAGGTAATAAGATCTGGAAAAGTTTTGAATCTATTTCATCATTCTCATGGTCACAAGGCCAAGCATGTTCAGGAGGGATGGATATATAAACCTCATTCTTCTCAATAGGATGAAGTGAAGGTTTAAGACCAACCTCAACAACACAAGCATGCTGCAAATTTTCTTCTAGCAAGGATGGATATGTAAAATAAGGCTTATGATCATCTGAATAGAAAAAACATAATATGATCCTCTTTATATGTGAAGGGAAAAGAAAAAATGAGTTGATAAAGAAGAACAAGAGTTCATGTAGAAAACTAATGAACTGATACCTAGTTTTACACTTATGCCACTTCATCTTTTTGTCAACATGATCCTCCCCAGTGGAGTCTCTGATTGTGGAGTCCCCAAGTAGATGATACAATCAATTTTTTGTGTCTCTCTCTTGTCTACCATTAAGAGATGGATCTATGTTGTTCTCCCAGGGAAGCTATGTTCACACTTCATTCCCCGACAACAATGACATTTAATGTTATCACTCCAAGATTCACCCTAGACTGTAATCAGGTGAGCTTGGTAACATGCAAAGAATTCAAATTTAATCTTGAAAGATAAACTTTAAATTCACGGGGAGTTGACCATAAGGACAATCAAATTCATCTATTGTACACATTCCCAACTACATCCTTTAGAAAAAGTGGCCTTAGCAACTTCAGATCAGACAATAGGCTTGATAAATGGATGAGGAAAATAAAACTGTGATCTGAAGATGTCAGAGATACTTCCAGCACTTTAAAACAATCATCTCACAGTAAAAATATGTGTATTAATAATTTCTAGATCACCAATGCAAAGAACGAAGACCATCACTCAATCATTGTATGAATAAGAACAAGATTAAATCAGTGGCTAATTTATATTAGTACACAGAGAAAGACATAAATGAAAAATAAAAACTGATCTCCATTGATAAGGAAACACAAGTCTGAACAAATACAGAGAAAGGAAAAAGAACATAGTGATAACACTCTGAATTCCTCTGGGTCAAAGCCCCCTTCCCCCTAGCTCATTCCAACCCCTCTCCAAGAGATACCTCCTCTCTTAAATAGAAAAATAATTCTAATATCTTTAGGAGGTCGAATCCCATCCCTTCCATTGGATTCTAGGCCTTGGAGCTAGGTGGCAATAGTCAAGGAGACAAAAATCCAACAAACTACCAATTTTAGGAAGTTGTTGGAAGTCTTTAATGAATTGTTTCCAAATCACTGCATGAGGTATTTAATGGAGATAAAACTTAGGTGAAGGTATCCCTTGACATCTAACTGATCCATGAGAAGTCATTCTAACCATCCTTGACAGGTGGAAACCTCACAACAAGGAGAATATCCAATCATCTATACAAAACAAGGAATTTGCAACACATCCTGCAATGCACTGGTGTTTTAATTGTTTTTCTCAAATTACAAATTGGATCATGTTGAAATTTTGTCAGAAAGTCAACATGGATATCATCTTCCTCCACAAACAATTTCAGAGAAACCCACTTTGTCGTTTGGGTTTTATGATCAAATTTGTAATAGTAGATGCTACATGAAATTCCATAGTGCCCTCCTATAAAACTGCTCTACAAATTCCGTAGCGCCTTTTCTGTGTCTGGCTAGATGAATCCATATCACCTTTTCTATGTTTGGATAGGTGATTCTGTAGCGCCTTTTCTGTGTCTAGATAGGTGATTTTGTAGCGCCTTTTCTGTGTCTGGCTAGGTGATTCTGTAGCGCCTTTTGTAGCGCAGCTACAGAGCAGTCTGTGTAGACGATTCTGTAGTGTCAGGCGCTACGAAATATCTGTGTTTTACAGTGTTATGCAATGAATCCTCAAAAACACAAAAAATCTTAGTAGAGGGACTATGAGTATGTAAATGCCTCCAGTAGGTGAAAATATAATATTTCCTTGAACACTTCAAAAATATAAGGATGAATGACCCATAACAACTACATGTGACCCTTTACAACATCATGTGATAACGTGTTTGACTTAGAGAACTTAATTTGTGCATTAGCCCTTGGAGGCATCTTTTCAACATTTAATTTTGAGTTTAAGTTGTGTTTTGGTGTAGTTGGTCTCCTTCCTTGAAGTTTCACAACCATTGGAGGCATCTTCATTGTTTGGGGCTTGTTGTTGTGAATGCCGGTGAAACATCCCCTTTGAGTTGCGCATCCTTTGGAGGCACTCTTTGTTTGGGACTGTTGGCTTGTTGTGTTGTGGTGATCATCTCTTGAATGCTCTTTCCTTTACCTACACAAGTCAAGCCAAGTTAGTTTTGTTAATGCTTGCCTATTTCATCTTGTTAATCGTTGTCGTATCTTTAGCATTCTTTATATTTTTTTGTATAGATAGTTGTATCATTTACTTGTATCTAGTTCAATTGTATAAAGTAATTCTTTTGTATCAAGTTGTAGAATCTTGTAAAGTTTCTTTTGTAATCTATTTATAATCCTTTATAAATCTTAACCCCTTTAACTTAGTTGACCCCATTACCCAACCTTAGGCACTAGTCTTAGTTGACTTAGGGAAGGGGTTTTCCTTTGCATTGAAATCTTGCATTTGCATTGTTGACTCTCATATAGGCTAGATCCCCCTAGACCTTTAACCAATTAAAATTAACTCCTAGACATAATCTCTTAATTTACATAGTAACTAGGGTCTACCCCCCTTGGCTTGCCTAGGAGTAAGCCTAGACATAAGGAGTTCAAGTCGAGGTGACAATGGACTTGAACTTAGACATTGTGTCTCCGAGGACACACTAAGTGGATCAGGACTTAGTCCACGTTTGCAAGTGTGTATAAGGACGACAACAAAGCCCAAATATGCCCTTTTAAATTTTTACACATATAATATTTCAGTTTTCAGTTTTTTATTTTATTTCGAAGTTGCTACTCTTTTTGATTTGCATATGGTCTTTTCCCTACTCTCTGTGTGATCTCAGAAAATCAGAAATAGAGTGGAAGTGGTTTTCTTGTTTGCATATGCTCTTTTCCATGTGCTCTGTGTGATCTTGGAAAATAAAAAACATAGTTGAAAGGGTTTTCCTGTCTGCGTATTCTCTTTTCCATGTGCTCTATGCGATCTCAGTAAACCAAAAACAAAGGGAAAATTTGCATTTTCCAGGTAAGCTAACCAAGATCTAAACCTTGTTGTTGTCGAGAAGTGAATTTTTTTTTGTGTGTGAATGCATGAAATAATTTTGTATTCAGCACACACTACAAGGTCGTCTTCCACAACAACAACAAGACCCCAAATCCCCCTTCTTTAGACTATAATGTGTTTTTCTCTAGTGCACTTGTTTGAAAGTTATTTTACTCAGCAAGAGTTCTTGAGTTCAAGTCTCTTTTTTGTTACTTTTTTTTTTAAGTTCATGCATTCCTTGTAAAGTGCATTTCACGTAATTATAAAAGTGAATCACTATTAAATAACTTTAATATTTTATTCTAAGTTATTTTTTGCATGCAAATTTCATTTACAAAGTAACTTCATTGTAAAAGTGATTCTTGTTTATTCTATAAAAGTGGGTCACTTCATAAGTAAATTATTTAAAAGTGAGCTTATAGGCATAGTTAGGAGGAGCATCACCACATGGAACAACTTCTACTTGCCACATGGCTCTTTGGTTACCGTTTATCAATTTTTTTCAAAAGGGAATAGCTTTTACATCCAAAGTCCATTTTCAGAGCCATTTTTTTTAAATCCTATTTTGTCGAGAACTTTCTATCGAGACCATCGGTTTCAGCCTTTAAATCCATATTCTCTGCATATTTAATATGGATTTTTCTCAGTGATAATTTTCTTACCAGTACCAACTACTTCTCATGGAAATCCCATGGAGGATGTATTAAGAAGTAAATGATTGTAGCGGATTTCCTTGGGAAAAGAACTATAACCCACTGGTGATGAAAATAAAGTCAAATGGGATAATAAGAGTGATGAAGTATGTGGACTAATCAAAATTTCCATCTCTCTTGATTTAAGGTTTCACCTTCAAGGAATTGATGGCCCATATAAAGCTTGGGAAGATATTGAAGTTGTGTTTGGTAAACACAATATTATTCGAGCCCACTAGATAGAAAACCAGTTAATGAATTTAAGTCTCAATGATTTTCATTGCATTGAAGACTATTTATCTAAGTTCAAAACACTTAGAATTTTATGTATAGAATGCAAAATAGATCTGAAGGAAGAATGATGCATCTATATTATTCTTTCTAATCTTGGTAGTGCATATTTTGTGTTTGTATCTACCTTTTATGCCACCAGAGAAGCTCTAGGGATTGCTTACCAAAATCTTTCTCTTGAGTCTTTTTGTGATGTTTTGATTAGAGAGTAAGATAAACTTGTGCAACTTGGAGTGATCAACACTGCAGGTACCACCAAAAAAGCCTTAGTGTCTCAACAAAAAGATAAATCTAAGAATCCCAAGAAGAAACATCCTCACCACAACAATAAGAAAAACAACGGTCCCAAACCCTCTCAACCAACTTATGCTCTAAACAGTGACAAATGAGCAAAATCTAGAAGTAAGAAGACTTATAAAAATTTCAACTTTTGTGGGAAACATGGTCATGTGGAGTCCAAATGTTTTAAAAATATGGAAGCCTTAGAAGCAACAATGAAGAAGCACAACATCCATATTGATTATTCTTCTTCTTCTTCTCATGGATATACACTTTTTGCTTATGTTTTTTCCTTCAATGCAATTTCTACTTCTTCTTCTGATGACTGGCTTATTGATTCTGGAGCATATTATCATATGGATAAGGATAAAGCCATATTTTATGTTGTAAATGAATGTAACACCAATAAAATATTTGTTGGTGATGATAGATCTATTAGTGTTGTAGGGTCTAGAACAGTTCAGGTAGATAATGGTCATTTCAATGATGTATTATTTGTTCCAAGTGTTTCTTGCAACCTTCTATCAATATATCACATCGCTCATTCAGGTGAAGGTGTTGGCGTTGGAAGTCACTTCTAGATTGCAGCAGGAGCAGAGCCCGATGCCCATCAGTTTTATGCCACGATTTGTTTTAAAGGGGTGATCAGATGGATAGAGACTCAAGAAAATATCGCTCGAATTCGGAAAACCAGGCTTGGTATGTAGAAAAGCAAAGGAGGTCTTGATCTAACTTCTGTCAGTGATTTGATTGTAAAATGAGCAGATGGAAGACTTAGTGGGATGAGTGAGAAAGACTGCTTTGGGCATTAGGCCTTTCGGCAGCTTGAGGAGGAAAAACTTAGAATACAAGATCCTCTTGGTTCAGAGTTTCAGAGAACTGAAGGGTGACTTGACTGGATCTTCCAATTCCAAATCATTCAGCGCTGAGAAAATACAAGAACTGATTAGAAACAATACAACTATTACAGTGATCCGACATACATCATCCTATAACAACGCAACTCGATTGGATCCTCCAATTCTGAGCTGTTCTAACACAATGTACATAGAGAGATGGAAAGAGGCTGACATTCATAAGGCAAGAAGTCTCAAGTGCCAATACATAACCAGAGCAACCAGTGCTTCATCAAAACTTTACAATCGGGAGTATAGCTCAACCATCGATACCTTACACAAATACAACAATTGAGAATATATACTCAGAGCAGTGCGCTCCCTTGGCATCAGTAGGGTAGCTGAGACATTAAAGTCCAACCTATCGTGTGCAAGTTCTTTGGTCAGATGAGAACATCAGATCGACATGGGCCTTTTAGATCAACCTGCACACCGGACGGTCTTGGGAAAACTGCCTGCCAGAATCTCCATGCCTCACATTCATGGCTAGAACTGAAGTTTCAGCTACCAGCCTACTTTTCATTAATCGCTCCCCTCTATGGAGCGCGACCAAAACTTCGAGCACAAGAAATGACCACACGCTCGCTTCCCAAGCTCGGAGGCTAGCTTCCTCTAGAGCCTTTTTCTAAGGCCCTTCGATCCTCCTCCTTTCGGGAAATTCCCTCATTCTAGCATTCAGAACTCTTGGTGACTAAAACTGCAAAAACGACTCGTCACACGGCGGATGGATTTGGCTTAAAAAAAAACCAGACATGATCCCTCTTCTTTTGATCATATTGGCTCCATATCCCTTGATTTCTTTGTCCTTACCCCATATGACCTTGCGCTGTGACCATGGGCCCGTGTCCAAGGCACCTTTGGCACTTCACGTCTCGGGGATCCCAGCTGCAGAGAAAAAGTGTTTCACAGTTGTGATGGGCGAAGTTGCAACAGAGCCCGATCGTGCACCACGTGTTCCTCCGGGATAGACGATTGTGATGACGTCGACATTTTGGGACCTGTCTCTTCATATGGTGTGTGCTAGCACCTTTCCCCCAGGCTTGTTCCTTTATGATCGGGCACCAAGACCGTGGGCCCAACTCCTGAGCGCTTTCGGGGTTTCACGTCTCACAGTTGGGAGGAGGCTGATCCTCGCTCTTCAAAGTCACGATGCGCGAAGAGGCGATTGACCCTAATCGCACACCACTTGCCCCTCTTTGATTGGACGACCCTGATCAGATTCGGTGATACTGTGGGCCCAACTCTTGAGCACTTTTGGCACTTCGTGTCTCATGGCTGAGAGGAGGCTGATCCTCATGCTTCAAAGTTATGATAGGCGAGGTGGTGACATAGCCCAATCGTGCGCCACACGTCCCTCTCTGATCAGATGGCCCTGAACACTTTTGACGATACTATGGGCCTAACATTAAAATCTCTTTTCTTTTTGCAACTCGCGAGTTCATAGGTTGAAGACCCTCGGATCCTATTTTCCAAACTCCCGATACCCGAGATGGCGATACGGGTCTGGATCCTTTCCTTGTTAGGGCCCTCCACACGTAACCGCCAGCTAAGGCTCAAGTGCTAGCGCCTCTCGCAGCTCACGAGTTGGAGTGTCAAACTTTGGCATTCTCCTCTTGTGAAGTCCCAAGACGCGATGGTCAGGGATGGTTGACTCCCTTTTGAACACTTCTCGTAACTCGTAATCTCGCGAGTTGGAGGGTAGAGCCTTCGTGCTCCCCTTTTACGAAGTCTCGAGATGCGAGATGGTGCTATGGGTATGGCTCTTTTTATTGTCAGTTCCCTCCACATGTAACCGTCGGCCAGGGCTCAAGTACTAGCACCTCTTGCAACTCGCGATCTCGCGAGTTGGAGTGTTGAACTTTGGCATTCTCCCCTTGCGAAGTCCCGAGACACGATGGCTCCTTTCCTTTCCACAATTCTCGTGATTCACGATCTCACGCAACCAAAGGATATGGCCCGCCCTCTGATCTCACGAACCCCGAGTTCAAGAAATAATCCCACGCTTAAACTGATCGCGATCAATGACCCTCGTAACTTCGCGGGTGCTCCACGGAGAATTCCGACCGTTCACTTCCTTGAAAACTTTTGTGCTATACTTGGCGCGACTCGGTCAACTGTAATTATCCACCGACCATTTCTCTGCTCCGTCGATGAATCCCTACCATTGAAAACAAAATGCCCGCTCGCTTGATTTTAAGACCGAAAAGGACTTCTTCTGTGTGCTGCGCTTGGCACTCATGACCGCGCCCTTCGAATAAAATGCCTTTATTGGACTTTCAAGCCTACTTCTTCGTAGCTCAGGCTACGGGCTCAAAGGAGAGAAAACAACCCACCCCTCTTAACAAGAATTAATGTTAACATTAGGCTCCATGGGGGATAAAGTCATCCCTGCGATGCTCTAAGAACTCATTTGCAGCTTTAGTGCCTTACTATTGGGCTATGGAGTCATTTACTAAGCTGAAAATAAAAAATAAACAAAGAACCAAAAGGACAATATTTACAAACAAAGGAGCCGTCTACGGCTCAAACAAAACATTTCTTCAGAAAATGCCCATTTACTGGGCTGTTAAAAACCTCCTCACCCTCCAAATCCTGCAACCTATACATGTTATTTGAGAAAACCTCAGAGATTTTGAAGGGCCCGATCCATAGGGCATCAAACTTGCTGTGTTTGCCCTTATCCTGTCTAGGTGCATCCCACTTAAGCACCAAATCCGCGATCTCAAACTCCTTCTTCCCGACCTTGCTGTCAAAGGCTTGTTTGACTTTCTGCTGATGATTATGAGCTGCATCCATCACCTATTCCTTGATCTGTTTTACTTCCACCATCTGATGAATCCTTCTGACCATATGATCCGACTCTCCTTCATAATCTTGAAAGAACTTCACTACAGGTAAGGCGAGCTGAGTAGGAAAAACCGCCTCTATTCCATAAACCAGCTGAAAAGGCGAGGTGCCCAGGGACTTCTTCATTGTCACTCGATTGGCCCATAGAGAAAATTTGAGCTTTGAATCCCAAGCCCTCTTATTGTCTTCCAATAATATTTTAATGAGATTGATTAGGATTTTATTGGAAGATTCTGCCAGTCCATTTCCTTGAGGATAATAGGGGTGGAGTGAATTAGCAATATTTGGAACTGCTCACAGAACTTAATCAAAGGCTCATATTTGAACGAAGCAGCATTATCAGTGACAATCCTGCTGGGAAAGCCAAATCTGGCTATGATATCCTCCAAGAAGCTGATAATTACTTTGTGTGATGCACTTCTGGTGGGGGCAGCTTCTATCCACTTGGTGAAATAGTCTGTTGCAGTCAGGATCCATCTGTGTTGGCCACTTGAGGGAGGATGGATTTCCCCGATGAAGTCCAACCCCCACTATTGGAAAGGTGTTGAAGCCACTACAGGCTTCAGTGGCAGTGATATAAGCTGTTGCTTTCCTAAGAACCTTTAGCATTTGATGCAAGCTCTGACTTCTCTGCAGACATCGATGAATAAGGTGGGCCAGTAGTACCCAGCTCTGAGAATTTTGTGAGCTGTGGTCTTCCAAAAATAATGTCCTCCACAAAGGCCATTATGGAATTCAAATATAACCTTCTGGGATTCCAGTGGGCTCAAACACCTCAGCAACACCCCTAGAGGGTCTCTCCAGTACAAGACTTGGTCGATGAGGCAATATTTGACCACCTTTAGTTTTAAAGACCTTGCCTTACTTTTACCCATTCCATCAGGGGGCCTCAACTCCTACAGAAAGTACAAGATGTCTTGATACCAGGCACATTCTGTTAGTGGCACGTCGTCTTGAGAACTTTGGCTGGGCGAATCAACTTGTTGATTTTCTGAACAAGCATTGATGAATTTAATCCCCAAGGCTTTGCAATTGGATTCAGCTAGCAGCTTGGCTAAACCCTACCCCTTTATCAACTTGGTGGGTTTAATCTCCAGATCAAACTCCATGATTTTGGCAATCCATTTACCTCTTCTCCCATCTATGTCAGGTTGTATAAGGATGTCCTTCACAGAGGCTGAAGGAACGTATGCAGTCACTTTTGAGTGAAATACATAGACTCTGAAAGCTTTGAGAGCTTTCACCAAGGCATAGGCATGCTTCTCCATGATCTCGTACCTGATTTCTACATCTCTCAATGCTTTACTGAAGAAGGCAATGGGTTGCTCTCACCCTTCCTCATTTTTCTACAATAAGACCACTGCTACTGTATCAAAAGAAGCGAAAGAAAAAACTAGGAAGTCTTTGGAATAGTCAGGATTGATCAACACAGGTGCCTTAATCAATGCCCTTTTTATTTGGATAAAATATTCCCTGGGTTCAACAATCCATTTTACTTCTTTTCCTTTTCTGAGCATGGCTGTGATGTGTTTCACCATCTCAGCGAAATTTGAGACGAACCTCCTCATAAAGTTAATCTTCCCTAAAAAGGCCTGAACTTCCTTTCTAGACTGCGGAAGTGACAGAGTCTGAATTGCCTCTGCCCTACTGGGATCAATCCTCACTCCTTTTGTTGATACTATATGACCTAACAATTTCCCCTCCTTCATAGAAAACAAAGATTTTTTGGGGTTTAAGGATAGGCCAAACCTCCAACACTTCAAGAACACTTTTCTTAGGTGACAATAGTTCTCTTGGTTAGACCTGGAGAAGACTGTGATGTCATCTAGATAGATCACCACAAACTGATCTTTTTCCCCGATGAAGGCTATATCCATGGCCCACTGAAATGTTGCTCCTGCATTCATCAATCCAAAGGGAATTTTGGCATACATGAATGTGCCCTAGGGGGTGGTGAAGGCCGTTTTTTCTCTGTCCTCGGGCATGACTGATATATGGTTATAACCATAAAAACCATCGATCATGGATATCCTAGATGCACCAGTTACCCTCTGCAATATGTGTTCCATGTTGGGCAGGGGATAATTGTCTTTCTTTGAGCTCCTGTTCAGGTTCCTGAAATCAACACAGAGACTGATTTCTCCACTTTTCTTTCTCACCGGGACCAAATTGGCCACCCATTCAGAATATCTCAAGGGGACAATGATTTGGGCATCTAACAACTTCTTCACTTCTCTTTCCATGACAAGCAGCAACATGGGGTTTATTTGTCTTAGCTTTTGCCTAAATAGTTTGGCTTCTTCCTTTAGTGGGATCTTGTGTTCAATGACAGATGTGTCATATGTCTTGAGGTGTTCATAGGTCCATGCAAACACATCAACAAAATCTCTTAATAATTCAGTGTATTCAGCCCTTTGTTCTTGAGTCAAGCTGCTTGACAACTTACCGAACTTAGGCTCCTCTTGTGTGCCAATGTTGCACTCAGATGTATCATCATCTCCTCCTAAAATCTTATCTTTTACTGCCACATCATTCCCATCGAATAGTCTTTCTAAAGGGACTAGTCCCCTCATAATGTGATTTCTAGGCAGCTGAATAATCTGGTGATTAACAATTTCATTTAAAAACACCTCAGGGTAATGGTCACCTGCAAGGTCAGGATCCTGATCAATGTGCAATGCAGAAAATTCATCAACAGATTGGAGAAATTTTTCGATTTCAAGTTACCTTCCAATGCTTGACATTGTCTGGTAAATAGGGCCTACATTTTATCTCAACATCATATTTGACCATAGATAGCAGAGGGATCTTGAACCGGCTAGATGAAACAACTAAAGAATCATCCACAACATTATCCTCCCTTGGGACAAAAGAAATGTTGAAAGCTGAGAAGAAATTATCAATTAGGTCCCATACCTCGTTTCTGTAACTTCTGAGCTGAGGATGCTTGGCCTGATAGACATTCTTGACTTGTTGGATTATCAATTCCACATCTTCGAACACTGCCATCTCCCTTATTCCCATTTCTTTAGCGACCCTCATACCCAGAACAAGAGCTTCATACTCTACCACATTGTTGGTGGTTTCAAATTCCAACTTGTATGATAGGGATATGGTCTCTTGAGAAGGTGACATGGAAACCACTCCAATGCCAGCACCTTCGCTAGAAGAAGCTTCGTCGAAAAACATTTTCCAAATGGAGGTGTGCTATCGGACTAATCGGTAGGTGCGGACACTAACTGATCTCTCTAGATCCACCTGGATCTAGAATAAAATAGGACATGACATGACTCTTTCCCTAAGTTTTGACCATTGAATTATCTAGTAGGAAGGAACAAGTAACATACCTTAGTATCGCTTCCTAGGGTCTCTGTTGCTCCTGCTTCGCTCCGCTGCTTTCGTGAGGTCAAGACCAAGACAACACAAACCAACCAAAGTGAAGATAGCAAAATATATTCAACTGTCAACTTATGTGTATGATCAAGGAATTACACAATAAAGTGAGAATAAGTTTATGGGAAAGGGACATGCCATTGTATCATATTAATTGAAAGTAAAGATTACAACCTGATCGCCTTGATGTCGCAAGCTTCCTTTCGATGGCTCTTGGCTCCAACACACACACTTGCTCAATCCTTGCATGAAGAAGATCAAAACCTCTTGATACACTTGCTAGAGTCTCCAAGCTCCTGTTCAAGATAAGTTCTTCACACAATTCTTTCACCAATTCTCCAATGAATCTTGCTTAACCTTTTCCATGAGAATTCCATCAATATATAGGAGAGAATGAGATGGTTACTTAGATAAGAATGATCCCACAATATCAGAGAATCCAGTACAAGGATAACCATTCGAATGCCAACCCATTCTTCTAGAAGATTCCCTTCTAGAAACATCGAGAATTCATCTTTTTCCATGCCTTAGAGAAGGTTCGCACCCTAGCTATGTTACACAGTGCGAGAAGTTCACACCCCAGCTTAAGGCAGCCTACGAGAATGGGTCATTCTCGCACCCTGGGATACTATCAACCTGCAAACTCTCTTCAAAAATGAGTTTTCAGGGAAGAGATGAATATAACTTTTCTTAGGAGAAAGTTCTTATGAGCTGCCTGAGTACACCAACATCAATACATCATCATGATGACCAAAATCATGGGTAACAGAATGCCCCCCAAAGTATGAGGCCGGAACTAGTGACAACCGAAAGACTTTGTAAATTGCATGTGTGTGTCAGGAACTAGGAGCGCACCTAATCGGAAACCTGCGAACAACCAAGCATCTGCAGAATATCAAATATACCAATTCTGAGGTAGGCATTCCCATACTCAGATCACTGATGGATGACATTGTAGACATAGGTCATGGCCACCAATCATACACTGTGGATCCATGCCATCAAAATATAGCATAGCCACCAGGAATACATTGTGGATCTATGCGAGAAAATTCGAATTAAGACGACATAGCCACGAGACATACAAAGTGGATCTATGTGTCACAAATTATACACACTCCATCACAACTTGGACAAAGAGATGATATCCAGGGTCTTCAATCTCATCACCCAAAAGTACGAATCCAACCATGTGATTACATGTGTTGAAGTCGAACATGGCAGAAACCACTTGATTACCGGTCATTGATGAAACTGTTAACAAGTGCGAGGGAAATCACCATTGATGTCAATGACTCCCAAGGTACTCTAGTACAATCCATCGAGTGTGAATGAATGAGTTGAATTCAAACAGTCGATGGAATCTTTCGATCAGGGGTCAATGATGTAAACCCACTGTCGAAAGCGAGGAAACCTGCCATTGAGGCATGCAAGTTCCAAGGTACCAAAATTTTCTAAGTCTTGATTCCGGATAATGATCTGAAGTCGATGGAACAAAACTCGTCACAGGAGGGCCTTGATGTATCCCCCATCAATGACACGAAATGAGTAACAGATTTTGAAGGTGAAGCAAAGTATGATGTAAATTGAACTGGACACAGGGAAGGCCGACACAGAGAGAATGGACAACTGCAGATGGCCGACTCAATAGATATTTCAGATGGACTTCTCTTGAACATATGAAAGACACGACCAATGATTTGGCAACATTGACTCAAAGACGACACATGGAATGACCTTGTAGCAAATCGAATGAGAGACAAATGGATTTCCCAAACCGACTTCAAATATAATGAATAGGGGGTGTCATGTTCAAGAGCGACACTTACTGCCAATCAATACGAAGATGATAACATATCCCTTTCCCAAATTCCCCCCCACCATTTCTGGCGAGTACCTCTTTATTTTTACACAAGCTTGAGGAGGATAACATATGCTTGTTGATATAAGCTTATCCTTCAGATAAGTCCTTCGGAGTATATTTAACGAACCCTAAGAAGGAGTGGTTTGGTCCCATTACGGGTCTGTCAATGTTTGTTTAACGAGTCCAGAGATAGAAAACTCGAAGGTTTTTCATGATTATAGAGTCTGGAAAAACACTTAAAAGAGAACTCTCTCAGTTCCTTTTTCGTAAAGTAGTCTGATGAGACCGAAAAAGAGATAAATTATCGCTCACCAGACGCTTTCTTCAGATACTTTATCGAGCGTGAAAATAGCAAGGTCGCTCGGCTATCTTTTCATGTTTAGAGAGTTTGAAAAGAGCTTAAAGAGGACTCCAGGGGGGTTCCTTTTTCGTATAACCTTGTTGAGCCCGAAAAAGTGATAAAAGTATGCTCGATCGCGTTCTCATGTATTTTTGAGCGTGAGAACGGACAAAGACCACGCTCGAGGTTTTATACAAAAACCATAAAAAACAATCAAAACACGCGATGACAAAGAAAAAATATGTCCGCATCCCTGTATATGAACATCGAAGTCATTACGCCTGCAAAAGTTACACTCAAAAGAACATTAGGGATTAGGGTTTAATAGATAAATAGTCATAAAAAACCAAATAACATGGTAAAAGTAAATATAAAGGAGTAAAACTCTTTTTACCATATCATTTTCACTTTTCCACTATTTGAGCCCCAAAACCCCTCTTTTACCCTCGAAGTTCGGCGTCATATTTCGGGAGTTACGAGCATCCATTCATCGAGTCGTCAACGACAGTGAGGTAGGCTCTTGTACTCTACTCTTTCATGGTTTAATTTTACATTTTCATTGGTTAAAATTCATTTTTTGAGTTGGTTTTGTGAGCCCTACTTGTGCTAAGCCATTCTCGCAGGTGGGCTACACGGGACCTGCGAGAATGGGTCATTCTTGTAGGTAAGCCCATAGCAGCCTGCGAGGTTCTCGCACTGTGCCTAAAGGGCACCTGCGAGAACCGCAAAGCACATTTTTTTTTTTTAAATTTACTCAATGAAAGAGAACCAATTCATGAAAAAAGTTGCTAATCATCTTTTCGTGCGTCTTATGCAGGTAATTGACCATCAAAATGGTTCTTGAATGGCGCGAAAGGGAGCACGAAGAAGAGAATGCTATTGCGAGAAATCATCCACCCACTATTGCTGCTTTGAGAAATTGTGGCCTTCTGAAGTACTTTCGTATCCCGGGCATGAGGGCCCAAGTCAGGTTATTAGAGTACCTTGTGCGTATGTGGGATCCCAATCAGCAGGTATTTCATGTAGGGGTCCACACACTGTCCTTAGATATTGAGGACATTTACTTCTTGACTGGGTTGTCACGGTGTGGGTACCATGTGAGCCTAACTGGTAGTAGAGGTGGTGGGCTGCCAATGAGTGAGTACCGCCGCTTACACTGTGTTCCCGAGGCAGAGAGGAAGAAAGGGAAAGTAGCTATTTGGGGAGTATGGGATTTGACCCTCTGTACTATCCTGTTCACCATAGCTCGGATGGCTGGGAGTTCTGCTCCTCACATGGCGCTACAGAATTACTTCCAGTATGCCATCGAGTGTACTGAACCTCGGGTTTTTAACTGGGCAGATGCTGTGCTTCATAGTATGAAAAGGCAGTTGACCAAAAGCAAACGAGGTGACCTGAAGCAATTCGGGTATGGATCTTTGTTAGTGTCCTTCTTTCTTGAGAGGGTTCCATTACTGAGACTGCAGGTGGAGTGGAATTTACCGGCTCCTAGGGATCCAAGAATGCTGAGATGGTGTCAGCTCATGGCCTGACACGTAGCTGAACCGATCATCAAGTATGATGATACCTTCTTTGACTGGCTTCAACCACAGATGTTGATGGTTGACGATTATGCTTATGCCGGGTTGGATTTTCTAGGAGATTCGGACTTAGTACTGCCAGAGGATGCTCAGTGGGGGGAACTTGGTAAGAAGTACACACATTTTTTTCCTTTTTAAATGTTTTTGTTAATTTTATCATATGCAAATGTTTTTTATATGTTCGTCCAAAGACTAAAAACAAAATTCGTGTTGATGACACAGATGTTGGATCTTACCGACCTCCTGGTACTTCTCCCATTCAACGGCGAGGAGAGGTAGCTCCAGTACCACAATGGGAAGCTGGGGATTATCAAGTAGTGGAACAAAACCTAGAGGGTTTGACAACAGATATTCCAGACATGCCTCTTGGAGAGGTTCCACGACACGATCAGCGTCATACAGTAGGAGTGTCAGAGGCCATGAGTCAACTGCTCCGTAGAGTTGCCCGGGCAGTCGTGTGTTACCGTGAACGTCATCCATGACGTCACTTTGTAGAAGCTATGAGCTTCAGATTTTGACATTTTGGTCTTCGGACAAAACTTTTTGTAAAAAACTCTTTTGATCGTTATACATACAGACGGCTTCTACCGGTTTATCATGTGTTGTGTGAAAATTGATGTGATTGATTTATAAATGATCCAAATGTCTGTCCAATACATAGTTATCCAATGCATCAGTTAATGTATTTAGACATCTAGGAATATGTTGATATTCAATGTAATCAAAATAACGTTCCAAGAGGCGAATTCGCAAATACACCCGTAACAAAGTAGGACTTTGAATAGTATAGACATTACTTAACTGTAGTACTACAAGCTGCGAATCGAGTCGCACAACCAAATGATGGATTCCGAGCGAGATAGCATCAACCAATAATTCAATAATGACACTATACTCTGCAATGTTGTTGGTCGCACGACCGAGACACACACCTTGTAAAGAAACAAGTTCGTTTGTAGGGGCATAAATTGCCCATGCAGCGGAAGCAAGGTTCTGAGTACTACGACTAGTACCATCAACGAAGCCAATATAGGGTAGCGAAGACTCCAACATCTGGAAATCAAACACAACATCACATAAGGGCAGAGACCAGATAACGACAAAAACAAGCTATAGTAACACACAAGAAGTATGATACAATAAAAATACAAGTACTCATGCACATATGATTTTATGCATAGTACTTCTTTAAGTACAACCCATTCCTGGGTTCACTCAAAGGGATACCATCGCAATCTACTAACTCATAAGCTCCTTTTTCCAAAACTTGTCGAACGATATAAGGACCTCGCCACATGGCTTCGAATTTTCCAGCTCCTAGCATATCGCGATCTTGATCATAAAGGAGAACGAGATCTCCTTCGGAGAAAATGTGAGGCTTGACATGTTTGTCGTATTGGGCCTTGACACGTTTCTTCTGGGCTTCGATGACTAGGGTAGCATCGCGTCGAGTTTCGTCTAATCGCATAAGATATAATAGATGTTCTTCCTCAGCAGAAGTGTTTGGTAGGAGTTCAACAACTAGTTTTAAAGAGGGTATCTCACATTCAATTGGGAGAATAGCTTCCAAACCATAGACTAACTGGAAAGGTGTAAACCCAGTAGCAGACTTGACGGATGTCCGGTAAGCCCACAATGCCAAAAACAACATTGTGTGCCAACTTGTTTTGTGAATCCATATCATTCGTCGGATCATAGTTACGAGAACTTTGTTAATTGCTTCGACCTCGCTGTTGGCTTGTGGGTAATAGGGTGCTGAGTTATCATGGTGAAGACCCAACTTTTTCAGTAAGTTCAAACATCATGAAGTTTCGGAAGTGGCTACCATGATCGGTGACGATATCTTGGGGAACACCAAAATGAGCTATGATGTGATTAAAAATTAATAATGCTGCGGTCTTTCCAGTGTTGTCAAATGTCGGCATCGCCTCAGCCCATTTCGTAAAGTAATTAACAGCTACAATGATGTAACCATGCCCCCCGACCGAGTGAGGGTGACATGTCATGAAATCGATGCCCCATTTTGCAAAGGGACCAACTGAGACCATAGGGTGAAGAGGAGCAGGATGTGACCGTATCTTCTGATTATAGGTCTGGCAAGCATGGCATTTTTGAATGGCGGTTATGCAATCGTTAAATAAATAAGGCCAAAAATACCCTACTCGTAAGATCTGCTGGGAAGTAGCATACCCAGACATATGACCACCACAGGCTCCAGAATGGCAGTCATTTAGATCTTTCTCGGCTTCGTCGAATGTTAGACAACGTCGAAAAACAGAGTCAATCCCCCGACGATAGAGAGTATCCCCAAGGATAATATATTGACAAGCTTGATAGCGTATGCGACATCGGTCAGTACTAGACAAAGTTGGCCGGAAAGTTTGGGTTTGGAGATAGATAATGATATCACCATACCAAAGATCATCAGTGCTGATAAGGAAAAGAGATTCACCGGGTAATGAATCAACTGCTACTGTTTCCATGTCAGAATGGGGAAAGTCGCATATCAACTCAGCAAAAACTAAGGACTTCTTGGACTTGGCGCGTTCGAATTCCAAGTCAAACTCCTGAAGTATCACAATCCATTTGGAGTATTTTCCCCCGAGCAATTGACAGGTAAGAATGTGTTGCATAGGGTTGCAGTGAGAAATCACTGTAGTCTTGCGTGAGAGGATATAGTGCCGGAAGCGTTGGATGGCTTGGACGACAGCCAAGGCCAGTTTTTCGACATGTAAATACTTTATTTTAGTAGGCGTTAGACTTCGACTCAAGTAGTAAATAACATGTTCATCGTTAGCATCATCCTCTTGGACAAGAACCATACCAATGGTGTAATCCGAGGCAGCAAAGTAGAGGAAATAATCGCGACTGTAATCGGGGGGAAAGAGAAGCGGAGCACGCATTAGGGACAATTTCAAAGCTTCGAAAGCATTGTTAGCAATGGTATCCTAGATGAACTCTGAACCCTTTTTTAAAAGCCGCGTAAATCCACGAGTTATCTCGGCATAATTTGGAATAAAACGACGAAGAAAATTTGCTTTCCCCTGCAAACTTTGTAACTAGCGAAGAGTAGAAGGAGGAGGGAGATTAAGAATCGCCTCAACCTTTAAAGGATCCACCCGGATCCCTTGATGTGAAACGATAAAACCTAGAAGGCGGATGGATTCCATGCAGAAAACACACTTATGAGGATTTAAACGTATACGGTAGAACCGACAGCGAATGAAAATGGCTTGGAGATGGGTTGGGTGATCGACTCGACGCATTGAGTGAGCGGGTAAATCGTCCAAATATGGTTGAACGATGTGCTTGATATCATGGAAAGCATAAGACATAGCACGTTGAAAAGTTGCGCCAACGTTCTTGAGACCGAAATGAAGTTTCCGATAGGCAAAAGTACCCCAAGGACAAATAAAAGCAGTCTTATGTTGATCCTCGGGAACAATGTTTATTTGATTATACCCGGAGAAACCATCCATGAGAGAGAATATTTCACTTCCGGTGCAATCATCGAAAATCTGATCGACGAAGGGGGTAGGAAAGTTGTCTTTGGGACAAGCTTTGTTGATATCCCTATAATCAATGCATACACGAATGGTGCCTTGTTTCTTGTCAATCGGGACAAGATTGGAAACCCAGTTTGTGAGAGCCACCGGATAAATAAATCTGGCTTTCAGAAGTTTCTCGACTTCGAGCTTGATAGCAGCTGCTTTACGTGGGTGAACTGGATGAAGGCGTTGCTGGATGGGTTTAGCGTCGGGGTATGTATTTATCTCATGTATGACAATCTCAGGGTCGATACCTGACATTTCCTCGTAGCTCCATGCGAAGATGTCACGAAACTCTTTGAAAAGGGACGTGTAGGTGACGACTTCGTCAGAAGAACACGAAGCTCCGATATGGACATTTTTGACAATCCCAGGTTTGATGGATATGTCAAGGGGAATAGTGGGCGAGATATTGCTTAAGTTCCCTTTGGAAAACACATCGTGTGTAGACTCGGGAACGATCGAGATGACGACAACGGTCGACAGGGTCGAGATCCATTGGTAGTTCTCAAGAGTATGTTGCTCCAGAAAGAGGATGGAACGATGATGCCCATCGTCCCAAGGGGTTTCCTCCATGAAAGACATGATCATCTCATCTATGGGAAAAATGACACGAAAAGGATCAGGAGACAACTCACCAAGAGAGGGTGTAGAAGGTGTTTCCAATTGAATGGCCTGATAGGCATATTCAACCAGACTTAACAACATTGCATCGCCGAAACAAAGATGATCTCTAGGGTCAGGTACTATTCAGGGCTCATGAGACGCAGGAAGTTCGTGAGGCGAGGTGGAGATCATGTTGATGGAAGCAACAAACGAGCGTGGAACATCGGGTGGTGGAATGGGGAAAGTACCCATTAACGAAGAGTCCTTGAGAAGGCCTACACCGACGTTCTCATAACCCGGTGGGGTTTTAGCGATGGATGGGACGTTGCCAGTACAGGTATCCGAATTAAAGAAGGATAGTTGGTCGATGGTAACGACCTTGCCTTGATGTGGGAAACAGACCACACGGAAAAGGGTCGACACAACTGCGCGCATGGAATCGATCCAGCTGCGGCCAAGCAGAAGATTGTAATCAAGGGGAGCGTCAAAGACTTCCACTTCGACTTGGATCGTTTTGCCTTCTAACGTGATGGGAAACGAAGGAAGAACACCATAGGGCTTAAAACCAGAGCCGTTGAAGGATTTAAGAGTGTTCTGGGATTCATTCAAAGAAGGAGAGCCAATAGCTTTCCAACAAGCAAGAGACATAACACATGTCGAGGCACCCTCATCGATAATGGTTCAACAAATGTTTTCGTCAGAGACAACCACTTGGATCTAGAACGAAAGTTGAGGGGGTAACCTTGGAATGTGATCTTCCAAGTCAAAGATGATCAAATTTGAATCCGTCGGATCGATTCCACTGATAGCTTTCAACAGTGCCTTTCGTTGCGTAGGACAACTTTGAAGGACTTCAAGGGCTGACATCGCAAAAGGTGCTTGGGCCATATCTTCGACAGTGCTGTAGTTTTGGGCAAAATGAACATGAGGATTGAAAGCTGATTTCTGAACGACGCCCTTTGGGGGGGATCACAGAACTGTGTCAAGGCTTGGTCATTCGAGATGAAGAGGACCATTGGTAGGTGGAGTCACGGGAGAGGGTTGTACCGAGGAAGGTGGTAGATCATCAACCTTCTCTTTAGAGGGAGGATAATCTTTGGCTCGAGTAGTGAGTGCAACATCGCTCTGCTTAGAATCGCCCGTACACATCAAAACATAGGATGTAGTAGAAGATGAGGGTTGGTCATGAATGACCAACTGAGCCTGTTGTTGAGACGGGAAGGGTTGGGACAAAACGGCCGGTGTTGGTGGTTTTGGAGCTCCTTGAAGGAACTTAGTGACCTCGACGTGTCGTGGACAATCCTTCATGTAGTGATCATCACCATAGATAAGACAAGGGTATCAAGGTTTGCGCTTATCCCGATCGTCAACAGGGGTAGTTTTGGTTCGCTCTGCTTGAGAAGTATTTTTGTCCTCCTTATTCTTACCTCTCCCCTTCTTAGATTTGTTTTTACCGGCTGGGGTAGATTGGACTGCATTTACCTCGGAAGTCTTGCCGGTGGGAGAGGCAGGAGACAAAGCATTTTGAACATTAGAAGAAGCAGGTTTGGGGTTTGTGCTTGAGGCAGAATGTGGTTGGGCTTGGAAAGTTCCAAGCACACCGTCAGTTGCATGTGAAGCAACTGGAGTAGTTGAAGTGGTGGAAGTGGAAGGAGGAGGTAAGTCAGGTAGTAAATCGTAAAGGGTCCCTGTTTGCGAGTAAACAAGGTCAAGATATTGAGCACGACTTATAGCCTGCTCTTCTGTGACCACTCCACCCATGGAAATGTCATGACCGATGTCGTTCACAAACGATTTGGTAAACCATTCTACCAGCAACTGATCGGGGAGTTCGAGTTTAATAAGACGTCGTCGTCGTCGCCACTCATGAATGTGATCGGATATATGAGTGGCCTTGTTCTATTTGAAAGAAGTCAAAATCTCGGTCCCCGTGTCATTACGAATCGGTAACTGGTAGTGTGTGAGGAAAGCCATAGCTAAGGTGTTAAAGTCAAAGAAGAAACCTCATGGCAATTCGATATACCACTTCGCAGCAGAACCTGTGAGGGTTCGTTGAAAAAGACGTAAACAAATAGAGTCATCCATCAATGAGTTGGATGAACACCATAGGTGAAAATTCATAACATGATTGTTTGGGTCCTCTCCCGCTTTTCCATTGAATTTGGGAATGTCCGATGGTAGCTTGGTGGGTATAGCAGGCCATTGGGGAGAGTGACAAATTGGATCATTTAAAATCCTTGACAAATCTGGAAGATCTAAAGTGGCTATGAAGGGTAATTGTCGATTAACCTGCGGGTACTGGTGGCTTTGGGGAGGAAGCCCCGTCGGCAAACTAGTAGGACCATAAGAAGTCTGCATATAATGTGAAGACCCAGGCGTATTCGGTGGTGGTTGGAGAGGATAATAGCTCATAGGATTATACCCTGGAACATGGGCTTGAGTTTGAGAATTCGCCCCCCAAATGGGATTGAACGAACCTGGATATGGTTGGCCTACACTAGGGGGTATTACGGACGCAGCTGGAAACTGTTCCCCCCCAGTCGATTGAGGAGGATGTTGTATCAACTGATTCCAATACTGGGCCAAGGAGGGAGGTATGTTTTGCCCATAAGGTGGGGTTGGTCCTCCCATCGAAGGTGGTGTTCCAATTGGGGGCAACGTTCCAACTGGGGGTTGTGTTCCAATTGGGATTTGCATTCCAAAAGGAATTTTCCCGCTGAGAGGGGGTTGAGTCATACCACCTTGGTGAAATTGTCCACCAACCGGAATCTGGTAATTTGGTGTGAACGACAGAATAGTGACACTAGGATAAAGACTGCCAGTAGAAGACGAAGAAGGTCCTCCAAAAGGAAATTGAGGGAGTGTTGGAATAAAACCGGGAAGAGAGTGCCCAGAAGAAGAAGGACCACCAGTAGATCCGGATGGGGTTTGCGTAGGAGTAGGAATGGAAGCATTCAACGCACGGTATCCAGGTGGTAATGTCGGAGTGACATTGGGCATTCACAGTGTGTTGATGGGAGCAAGACTAACTGTAGTAAAACCGATTGGAACACTCGTAGTATCTGTGAGATGGGCCATTTCGACAGGGACAGTAAAGCGATAGGCAGTAGTAAACGGTACTGTCTCTGGACTAGAGATTTCAGAAATCACAGGTGGGTTGATCTCGGAAATCACAGGTGATCCTGGACCAAAAAGGTCCCGTTGAAAAACACCTGTAGACCAAAAAAGATCTTGGCCTTCTATGCCTAGAAAGGGTCCAACTGGTGATCCAGAAGACGTAACAACTAAGTCTCTGGAAGAATTCAGTCGCATAAATGGTCGCTCAGAATCAGGGTGAAGTCGAAATTCCTCTCGAGTATTTGTAATTTGAAAATGTTCTAGAGAGTCAGTGCGTTCCACTTGTGGCGTGGTGACGACTGTGACTTCACTTTGCCGAGGAGATCCCTCATGTGTACTTATAGGCAAGGGTTGAGAACCTTCCAGATGCTCTGGAGATAAACCCTGCATTCTACGTGAACGACGTGGAGGAGCTATTGTAAATGAGTGACAAACTTCACGAAGAAAATCGTATGGTCAACTTTGGTAAACAAACAACACGCGCTAGTAAAAAAAATCTAGGAAACAACACCAAGCAAACAAGACCTTCTAATTCTGAAGCCACTAGTTGGTGATGAAATCCAACGTCACAACAACGAGATGAGAAGGGGCTGGGCTAGGGTGGAAAAGTTACGCTGAGGACCTGCTTAACGGACTTACACCCTAGTGCAAGCTCCCATACATAATCGTGTGTATACCCTCCAAGGAGCCCGAGTGAGTTTGGTCAATGTCAATTCCAGGTACCGTGAAGACTTTCCCCTTCACAGTCACCTCGTGTAAGAACCTAGAAAGATAGGCCACTAAGGTTACCACTGAAAACAATAAAGCCTGAGGGGACAGTTGACAGTCCGATCCACATGCAAGGGCAGGGTATCTAGCCCGAAATCAACTCAAAAGGCTTCCACTCATCATTGTGGGTATACCTCCGAGTGATCCCCGTAATACGTGCAATCTCTACACTAATATCAACAAATCAGGGTGAGTAACTCTGCCAATATCAATGCGACCTCGTGCTTGACCCTTGTGTGAGAAGAGTTTCCCAGGACAAGATGTTGCAAAAATTAACACTCCTTAACACAAGATGCTATTGTGTGTTTTGTGCTTTGGAGAGTGTATCTCTCTTCCTACTCCAAAGTGCTAGCCTAGCTAAATGTTGGTGTAATAGAGCCCTAGAAAAGAGTTACTAGTTAAATTTTATGATTGCACAGTGTTATTAAGAGTTGTTGTTTACTCAAAGGAAACAAAGATGAAACTTATGTTGTATGACTCTGACCCAACAATGCATGGATAAGAATGAAATATATCAATTTTCGTTCAATGAATCCTATGTATGGGAGGGAGAGAGAAGTTTTCCAGATCAAACTTTAAACTACAAGACACAATTTCCTTTAAAATGCAAATGCAACAAATCACGCATCAATAACAATTCTCTATTGTTTCTTTTTCAATAATTTCAACAATTTATTTTCAATGTTTTCGAAAACGAAAATGCTTTTGACAGAAAAACGTTTGTTCACTTTTCAAAAAGGACCTACACCCTGATGGTGAGAGTGCAGAAAATAAAAAACCAATGAACAAGCAATGATAAAAACCCAAACCACTCTTTCAATGAAAACAAAAATAAGAAGCAAACCATTCTAGTCTTTTCAATTGCATAAGAAAAATGATCTTTCAAACAATGGTCAAATGATAAAGACAAAGAAACTCAACTTTCAACCGATTGTCGGTCCTTAACCAAAAAAGCACACTCAGATTCTGAAATCAAAGAGTATGGCTTTGCCAAGAAAAGTCAAGAAACAAAAGTCTAGAACAATGTGACAGGAAGAGCCTTTGAAATCCTAAGACTGTTCATGCACAAGAAACAAAGACAAGAGAACATCAATCAATGGTCCAAGAAACTCTTTTGAGACATCTAAACTGATCTAGGCAATTCAAGATGCAAAAACTCAAATCCAAAACTTTGAAAAAATGAGTTCGCAGGCTGGCAATATTACACAGTGTGAGAATTAGTGATTCTCGTAGGTGAGCTTTGAGTAGAGTGTGAGAACCTCTAACTGAATCTAAAGGCAGGGTGTGAACTCTATAGATTCTCACAGGCTACTGTGGAGTGCAGTGCGAGAATGTCTGAAACTAGTCAATTTTTTGGAAAATGACACAAAATTTGAAGAGGCCTCTGGACCCAGAGGGTCTATCAGGGTATCCTGAAGACTCATAGATTGATATGAATGGAGAAAGGTAAGGAAAGAGAAAATGGCCAAGGAAAAATACCAAAAACCACAAGAAAACATGTTATAATCCCCAGTGGAGTCGCCAATTTTGTTATCGGACTAATCGGTAGGTGCAGACACTAATTGATCTCCCTAGATCCACCTGGATCTAGAACAAAATAGGACAGGACATGACTCTTTCCCTAAGTTTTGACCATTGAATTAGCTAGTAGGAAGGAACACGTAACATACCTTAGTATCGCTTCCTAGGGTCTCTGTTGCTCCCGCTTCACTCCACTGCTCTCGTGAGGTCAAGACCAAGACAACACAAACCAACCAAAGTGAAGATAGCAAAATATATTCAACTGTCAACTTATGTGTATGATCAAGGAATTACACAATAAAGTGAGAATAGCTTTATGGGAAAGGGACATGCTGCTGTATCATATTAATTGAAAGTAAAGATTACAACCTGATCGCCTTGATGTCGCAAGATTTCTTTCGATGGCTCTTGGCTCCAGCACACACACTTACTCAATCCTTGCATGAAGAAGATCGAAAGCTCTTAATAGACTTGCTAGAGTCTCCAAGCTCCTGTTCAAGCTAAGTTCTTCACACAATTATTTCACCAATTCTCCAATGAATCTTGCTTAACCTTTTCCATGAGAATTCCATCAATATATTGGAGAGAATGAGATGGTTACTTAGATAAGAATGATCCCACAATATCAGGGAATCCAGTACAAGGATAACCATTCGAATGCCAACCCATTCTTCTAGAAGATTCCCTTCTAGAAACATCGAGAATTCATCTTTTTCCATGCTTTAGAGAAGGTTCGCACCCTAGCTATGTTACACAGTGCGAGAAGTTCGCACCCCAGCTTAAGGAAGCCTGCAAGAATGTGTCATTCTCGCACCCTGGGATACTAGCAACCTGCGAACTCTCTTCAAAAATGAGTTTTCAGGGAAGAGATGAATATAACTTTTCTTAGGAGAAAGTTATTATGAGAAGCTTGAGTACACCAATATCAATAGATCATCATGATGACCAAAATCATGGGTAACAAGGTGTTTGGAGGAGGTGTCCCGTGATCAAATAAGGGTTGTTTTCTGATTTGGAAAGGGGCTTCAGGAGCATCGGTGATCTGCAATAAATTGGACCCCAAATCAATGTCCAGTGCAAAGATGGGATGATTGGTGGGGTTTGCCTCATCACTGACAATATAGGCTAGCTGGGCTTCTCTGTACAACCTCCTGTGTTCCCCTCCAAAGACTAGAATTGTGGCATATGTGAGATCCATCTGTAATGTTCCTCCAAGCCTTTTAATCCAATACCTAGACAATAGCATGCCAAACTTAGGGGAAACATCAGCTACCACAATGTCCATGACCACACTCTTCATTGGCAGCTGAAATAAAGAGACTACCAAGTCTTTGATGACTCCATGACATTTCACCCTCCTTGAATCAAAAGAGTACAAATCATGATAAGCCTTTTTCACTTCCAGTCCCAATTCTTCCATGACTATTTTGGGCATAAGGTTATGGGAAGCCCTTGAATCCATGAGGCAATTATGCAACACTTTATCATGTATGTTCATGGATGTGTAGAAAGGAGGGGATGAATCATCTCTATCTTCTACCATGGGACCTAGGACGACTGCTGGCTTTTCATCTTGGAGATTTATTGAGTCCGTGGAAGGCTGGGGGGGCTCAGATTGTAGCAGCTTGGAGAGGGACCTTTTGAAATCTTCATTTTTAACTAGTTCGAATAGGGGTACAGGAATTCTAATCTTCTGAATCTCATGCTCAAAACTAAAGGAGGAGAGAGACTTAGGAGCTTCCCTTACCTCAGAGATAGGTTCCTTGGCTGCTGGCGAAGCATTCCGAGTTTTATTTTCTTTAGTAGTGGTTCTTGCAGCTTTAGCAGGCCTTTCCGCTATGAGGGGTTGATCCTGGCTATCAAAACTCCCTTCTTTCTTTTTTGACCTGAGATTGTATCTGTTAGGAGTGTTGCTGGCCTTTTCCCCTTTACTCAACTCGTTGATTTGGGTGTTGATAAGGGATTCTTCATATGCGGATTGAGTCAAATGAGGAAACAGGGAAGTGTTCTCGATGCAGTGGATCTCAGGGTCGAGTTCATCCACCTCCTCCCCTTCCTCATGAGCAACTAGGATATTCTGGAGAGGGGTATGAATCCTCTAATCATCCCTGTCTCTGCTTCTTTGTTCCTTTGGAAAAGTTTGTGGCATATTGTTACCAGGCCTCTTGAAACCTTTGTTGTCATTATTCTGGGGCTTTCTATACATGGGCTTCCCCTCTAACTCCCACTTCTCCATCCTAGCCGAAAGGGATTTCAGTACTTTAGCTACCTCATTCGTTTGAAGGGGAAGGGGAGATGAATGGGATGGGGAGGCCTCTGTTCTTCTCTTGGATACGTCTCTGTCAGCCTTATTTCTGAGTCGGTCAACAACCAATATGTTAGACTCTACTTCCACGGCTGTGTCCTGCATGTGAGCCAGAGTGGTGGCTCTCCTTTCCCTCAGCAGGAGGCATAAATTAGGATCAAAAGCACTGACATAAGTGATCTTTGCAGAGGCTTCAGAGGGATTTATCTCGGTGGGGATCTTATTATACATTTTATTAAATCTTTTGGAGAAGTCAGAGACTGACTCTCCTTCCTTTCTCTTCAAAGCCCAAAACTCAGTCATGTAATACATGAAGTCCTTTTTGTCTCTCCATTGTCTCAAAAATGCACTATCCAAAGCCTCAATCCCATCAATAGATCCAGGAGGCAGGGCCCTAAACCATTTTCTAGCCTTGCCTTCAAGACTATGGACGAAAATCCTCATCCATACATCTGCATGCATGATAACATGATCGTTTGTAAATCCGTAGAAGGCTTCAAGGTGTTCTTCTGCAATTATGTCCCCCTCGCCTGTAAACTTGGGTAGCTTCTTGAGGTAACCATCTATTGGAAGGGCGTTGAGAGGTTGAGGTAACACAAGGGGAGCATACCTAGCAACTATAATAGCCTCCATTCCGGTCATAGGGGGATTTGCTCCTACCATAGGGATATTAGGTGGAGGAGAACTCGGAGGGGAAGGGGCTTGAAAAGGGGGTACTAGGAATGAGCTTCCAGGAAACAATGGGGGATTTAGGGAGAAGGCTAACGGGCTTGAGTCAACAGATGCTTCTCTCTGTGTAGAAGTGGCAACAATAACAAGAGGAGGAGTGGCAAAGTTAGGAGTGGGGAAGTCTGCTGTGGTCCTAGGTCCACGCCAAGGTACAACTTCAAGGGAAAGGGGAGTGATAAGGATTTCTCCCTCCAATCCCAGATCGGGAGGGGAAAATGCAACAGGAACACTCCCGAAATTGAGGAAACGGGAAACTTCAGAAAAAGGTTTGCTAGGAAGCCGAGGAGAAGAAAATGGAGTTTCTACAGAAGGAGATGGTGGATTACCTGGTTCGGCAGTGGAAGTTTCTCCTTCAGAGGCCTTTCCTTTTTTGAAAATCACCTCCGGATCAACTACAGGTGTAGCTAGAGGCAGCTGTGGATGGGATCGCATGTGTCTGCCTCTGGAAGCCACAACTAAAACACCAGGTTCACTCCAGTGGAGTCGTCACAATGGAGTCGCCAGGTGCACAGTAGCAATCTTCAAAGGCTCTGATGCCTGATTCACATTCAGAATCAGAGGCTCAATGTTGTTTAATCTCGGGGAAAATTTTCAACTTCATCCCCAACAACAGCGCCAGAAATGTTGGCGTTGGAAGTCACTCCTGGATTACAGTAGGAGCAGAGCTCGATGCCCATCAATTTTATGTCACGATTTTTTTTAAAGGGGTGATCGGATGGATAGAGACTCAAGAAAATATCGCTCGAACTCGGAAAACCGAGCCTGGTATGTAGAAAATAAAAGGAGGTCTTGATCTAACTTCCGTCCGTGAGTTGATTGTAAAATGAGCAGATGGAAGACTTAGTGGGATGAGTGAGCAAGACTACTTTGGGCATCAGGCCTTTCGACAGCTTGAGGAGGAAAAACTCAGAATAAAAGATCCTCTTGGTTCAGAGTTTCAGAGAACTGAAGGGTGACTTGACTGGATCTTCCAATTCCAAATCATTTAGCATTGAGAAAATATGAGAACTGATTAGAAACAATACAACTATTACAGTGATCCAACATACATAATCCTATAACAACGCAACTCGATTGGATCCTCCAATTCCGAGCTGTTCTAACACAATGTACACAGAGAGATGGAAAGAGGCTGACATTCATAAGGAAAGAAGTCTTAAGTGCCAATACATAACCAGAGCAACCAGTGCTTCATCAAAACTTTACAATCGGGAGCCTAGCTCAACCATCGATACCTTACAAAAATAAAACAATTGAGAATATATACTCAGAGTAGTGCGCTCCCTTGGCATCAGTAGGGTAGCTGAGACATTAAAGTCAAACTTATCATGTGCAGGTTCTTTGGTCAGACGAGAACATCAGATTAGCATGGGCCTTTCAGATAAACCTGCACACCGGACGGTCTTGGGGAGACTGCCTGCCAGAACCTCCATGCCTCACATTCATGGCTAGAACCGAAGTTTCATCTACTAGCCTACTTTTCATTAATCGCTCTCCTCTATGGTGAGCGACCGAAACTTCGAGCACAAGAAATGACCACACGCTTGCTTCCCGAGCTCAGGGGCTAGCTTCCCCTAGAGCCTTTTTCTAAGGCGCTTCGATCCTCCTCCTTTCGGGAAATTCCCTCATTCTAGCATTCAGGACTCTTGGTGACTAAAACTGCAAAAACGACTCGTCACATGGCGGATGGATTTGGCTTCAAAAAACAACAGACACGATCCCTCTTCTTTTGATCATATTGGCTCCATATCCCTTGATTTCTTTGTCCTTACCCCATACGACCTTGCGCTGTGACCGTGGGCCCGCGCCCAAGGCACCTTCGAAACTTCGCGTCTCGGGGATCCTAGCTGCAGAGAAAAAGTGTTTCACAGTTGCGATGGGCGAGGTTGTGACAGAGCCCAATCATGCGCCACGTGTTCCTCCGAGATGGATGACTGTGATGATGTCAACGTTTTGGGACCTGTCTCTTCATATGGTGTGCGCTAACGCCTTTCCCCCAGGCATGTTCCTCTGTGATCGGGCGCCAAGACAGTGGGCCCAACTCTTGAGCGCTTTCGGTGATTCACGTCTCTCAACTGGGAGGAGGCTGATCCTCGCTCTTCAAAGTCGCGATGCGTGAAGAGGCGATAGAGCCTAATCATGCACAACGTGCCCCTCTTTGATCGGACGACCCTGATCATATTCGACGATACCGTGGGCCCAACTCTTGAGCGCTTTCAACACTTCGCGTCTCGCGGCTGAGAGGAGGCTAATCCTCGTGTTTCAAAGTTACGATAGGTGAGGTGGAAACATATCCCAATCATGCACCACGTGTCCCTCTATGATCGAACGACCCTAAACACTTTCGGCGATACTGTGGGCCTGACATTAAAATCTCTTTGCTTTTCGTAACTCATGAGTTCATGGGTTGAAGACCCTCGACTCCTCTTTTCCAAACTCCCGATACCCGAGATGGCGATATGGGTCTAGCTCCTTTCCTTGTCAGTGCCCTCCACACGTAACTGTCGGCCAAGGCTCAAGTGCTAGAGCCTCTCGCAACTCATGACCTCGGGATTTAGAGTGTCAAACTTTGGCATTCTCCTCTTGCGAAGTCCCGAGACGCGATGGTCAGTGATGGTTGACTCCCTTTTCAACACTTCTCGTAACTCACAATCTCACGAGTTGGAGGGTAGAGCCTTCGTGCTCCCCTTTTATGAAGTCCCGAGACACGAGATAGCGCTATGGGTATGGCTCTTTTTATTTTCAGTGCCCTCCACATGTAACCATCGGCCAGGGCTCAAGTACTAGCGCCTCTCGCAACTCGCGATCTCACGTGTTGGAGTGTCGAACTTTGGCATTCTCCCCTTGCGAAGTCCTGAGACACGATGGCTCCTTTCCTTTCCACAATTCTCATGATTCGCGATCTCGAGAAACCAAAGGATATGGCCCGTCCTCCGATCTCACGAACCCCGAGTTCAAGAAATAATCCCACGCTTAAACTGATCGCGATCAACGACCCTCGTAAGTTCGCGGGTGCTCCACAGAGAATTCCGACCGTTCACTTCCTTGAAAAATTCTACGCTATACTTGGTGCGACTCGATCGACTGCAATTATCCATTGACCGTTGCTCTGCTCCGTCGATGAATCCCTACCGTTGAAAACAAAATGCCCGCTCGCTTGATTTTAAGCCCCAAAAGGACTTCTCTGTGTGCTGCGCTTGGTGCTGATGACCGCGCCCTTCGAATAAAATGCCTTTGTTGGACTTTCAGGCCTACTTCTTCGTAGCTCAAGCTACGGGCTCAAAGGAGAGAAAACAACCCACCCCTCTTAACAAGAATTAATGTTAACAGAAGGTAAAACCGTAGATTTTTCACCTCAACATGTTGTAATTAAGGATTTAAAAGATCCTAAGAATTTCCTCGCAACTAGAATTGTTGATGATATTACTAGGTTGTACAAGTTTGACAACTTTGGGTCATCATATTTTCCATCAGTTTTTGTTGCTCATAGCGATGACTTGAGCAAACTTTGGCATGAATGGTTTGTTCATCTAAAATATCGCTCATTGCAACAACTATGTAATCAATATATGGTGACCGATCTTCCTCTTGTTTCTTGCAGAGATGGTATTTGTGCCAGTTGTGTTCTTGACAAACATCATCAGGAAAATTTTGAAAAATGTGCCTCTTTCCATGCCTCTGCCCCTTTGCAACTTGTTCACGGTGACTTGTGTGGTCCACCTTCTTCTCCTTCTTTTTTTGGGTGAAAATATTTCTTAAATTTCATTGATGATTTCTCCAGAGGCACATGGTTTTAATTATTAAAACTTAAGAGCAAAGTGTTTGACAAGTTTTTGGCCTACAAGGCCCTTGTAGAAATACAATTTGGACATCAACTTTAAAGGTTAAGAACATATAATGGAGGTGAATATTGGAACAAAATTTTTACAAGTTACTACACTGCACAAGGCATCCAAATGCAACACATCGTTCCATATGCACCACGGAAAAATGGTGTTGTTGAGAGAAATAATTACACATTAAAAGAAATGGTTAATTGTATGATCCAATCTAATGGATTAAATCTTAATTATTGGGAAAAATCCATTAACTATGTAGATTAAATAGTAAATTGAACTCCCACAAAGGCTCTAAAAAATATAACATCGGAAGAATCATGGAATAAAATTAAGCCAGATGTAAGCCACTTCCATGTATTTGGCAATGTAGCATGGGTGTTGGGCCCATGGTTTTTTAGGGATCCCCGTTTTTGCGGAAATTCCAAAGTTTTTTGGGAAAGCACAACATGTCAGGGAAAGATCAAAAGCGACGAAAAAAAATTAGACAAGTAAAAATCCAACTGTCAGTAAAAGCCAACTAACAGTCTAACATCGGTGAAAAAACATCATGTGACAACTGGAAAAGTAGCAGAAAATCCAAAGAGCTCGAGGGAATGCAAGGAAGAAGTGGAATCAAGAAGCCAAGAAGCGGCAAGGAAACAATATAAATATGGAGTTATGTAAGGGGAAAGGGGTACATTACTCTCTAATGTTTTGGTTTTACCATTGTTAACAATATGATGATTATTATGGGGATAGACTGTGTTGTATAAGCTATTGTATGAGAGTTGTAATTGTTGTAACACCAAGATGAAGTGATGATAATATAGAAGAGGGTTATTTGGGCTCTAAAATTTTGTTATCATGTGCATGAATCCACAGTTTCTCTATTGCGTGACTACTTATGTTATGTCTATTTCACAATTAATCATTTTTTATGTATGTCTTGTTGCGTATTGATGAATTAAACTGTATATGGTCATGCTAAACATGATGGTGCATCCTCTTTGACTCCCTTCACTACTTAAGTCTCAACTGTGATTCAAGTGAGACCTCCTTCCCTTGCAGAAGGTTGAATATGTCAGTGCTACTAGACTACAACAATATCTTTGTTGGTAACCTCCGAGAACCCTAGTCTCGATCTTGCGCCAACAAATAGTTCTATTGCCGAGACCTGAGCTTTAAAGTGAGTTTTTAGAGGAAGCCTCATCACATCTTTAAGTCTGACATTGAGAATTGGTGGTAAAGAAGGTGTGACGAGTTTATACAACATAAAGTGAGGTACGACACAAAAGATTTAGGGTTGTGAAGAGTGTTGTCTTCTATTCTGAACCTGTGAGTGATTAGTACAATATCTTTTCGATCTAATTCCCTGAAGAGGTATTTCAGTGGCTCGACTGGCTATAAGAAGCACCAAGATACAAAGATTGAGTCAAGAGCATATATAATTGGACCATTGAGAGTTTAACAACTCTTCATTGGTTGGATGATTAGATCTCTCACGTTGTGAACTTCTAGGTACATACTACTTTCGAAGAGTATATTATTGAGTTTTCTATGGAAAAACACCAATATTTTCAAAAGCAAAAGTAGTATTCTACGAGGGACCCAGAGGAAGATTGTTGCATAAAATCCCTCTATGGATCAAGATTTTGCTAGTGGAAGAAGGAATTTTTCATGTTCCTTTCGCTAACATGGCAATGTAAACCCTTGTGCGCGGGGCACAGGGGGGGTGATTTAGAAAATGGTTCATGAGTTAGTTCTAGCAAATTATCTGGGAGATATGGGGGGCCGTCAAAACAAAAGTGAAAGAGAAAAACGAGCTCAGAAGAGGGTTGTTCTTGAAAATAGGTCATGGAAACATATGAGAAAAGTGATGAAGAGGTCTGATTAGTTGAGGAAGCAGATCAACTTTGAATTTAGTCATAGGAAAGAGTTAGAAGAATTGTGAGCTTTGAAGAGACGCAGAAGGATAAATAACCAATGGTTGAAAGAAATATTTGGTGAAATAAGTGAAGAACAAAGTTCAAAAGAGACATGTGAAAGAATAAGCATGGATGCCACCACTGGAAAAGAGTATGCAATCAAAACCTCTAAAGACTTCGCGGGAAGCTCAGAACCTGCAACGCCAGAAGATGTTGGATTACATCCAAATGTCAGTGCAACGCTAGAAAAAACATGAACCCCCAGATCAAATAATTTCTCTCTGGAGGCGAAGGAGCCAACCCTGAATCAATCACTCCCCCAGTGCCAACCATTCCTCAGGTAATTTATATAACAAATCTTTATGTAAGTTTGGTTAATTATAGTCTTGTTAGTCTAACAAGTTCAAGTAGTAGTAGGAGCAGCAGTGTGGCGAGTGTATCAATTATATCACAACCAATACCCTCGAGATTCATTTTAATAGGACATTGTAGTCCTACAATGGCACATCAACACACATGATCTCTTACCCGATGCCCATAATTTTGGGGTAAATGGGATGAGGACATTGAGCAACACTGGTTTCTTTGTGAAGCCATCTAGAGGTCTTGCGGAACTCTAGACGCAAATAAACTGGTTGAGTTCCAGACTACTTTCAGGGGACGAGCTATAAAATGGTACATGAAATCTATCGAACAAGGGATTCCTCAAGGGCAACCTTTCTCTTTAATCTAGGTAAAGCAGAATTTTATAGCGAAATTTCATATACCTCAGTCAGATCAACATGCTCTCTCTGAGTTGCGGGAGATAAAACAAAGAGACAATGAATCTGCATGGGAATATAACCAAAGATTTAAGGATGTGATAGGGAAGTTAGTGAATCCTATCCATGAGGATCACCGAAGAGAATGGTTTATATAGGGGTTGTTACCTCTAACCCGAATCCCATTGACTCAACAAAGGATAACTGCCTTGGGAGAAGCGTTGGAACAAGTGATGAAGATTGAGGCTATTGCAGGCTATCGCATAAGCTTGCGGGTGATGAGACCACCTAAAGATATTAACATTGCGCAACTGAAAGGCTAGATCTCCATGTTAATTGATAATATTCAAGAGTTGACTCTTCCTCGAGTAGGTCAATTGTATGTATGGTGGACTGGTTGTTATGCTGAAGGTCATACAACAATTGAATGCCCCGGATTGAGGGGTTTAGGACCCTCCACTCACCTGATGGTGCCTCCACTAGTAGGATCATCGGGAGGAGTTGCACAAGTTATTGATGCAACGCCATTTCATGGCCTTGTTCAATACCATGCTTTCCCGAATCATCAAGGAGGCCAAAGCAACGAGTATTTCTATATCTATAAAAGTCATGGTCACTTCCATGTTATACAAAAGTACACCTTTGTTTTAAATACAATATATTTTGAATTTTGTGGGTCCCCTACTCATGCTACCTATTATTCCCTAAGCCTATTACCACCTCTCTATCCTTAAAATTTCATCCTATGCTATTAACATATGTTTTGAGCCTATTTTCTTTTGTTGGTTGCACCTTTTTAACACTTTATTTATCTTTTTGGTGTAATTTGTCTTGCTTTAATTGGTTTTCAATTGCTTCTTATAGGATAGTTTGAAATTGTACATAAAATATGTGTCACATTAGAGTGTTATTTCCTATTTGAAAATGAAAGGCATTTTCCTAAGTCAAAAGAATAAAAAAAAGTCGCTACCAAAATACTTCTATTCTGGTAGCACATGAGAAATCATTATTCCAAATGTGCTCCAAATTCGAGGATCGTGCCAACAAACTAGAAATCATGCCAAAGGATTGTGCAAATGGTTATGGTACTCAAATGTGTAATGTTTAAATGATTGATTGATCCCTACGCACGATTTTAATAACATGGATAAGATTTTGCTAACATTTCAAATCCAAATATCGGGCCACGAATATGTTCATGCAAAGTGATGATTATTTTGTTTTGAAGTTTTTGAAACAAATGAAAAGGTAGCTTTATGCCATATGCAATTCAATTCTTTTTGTAATAGTTGTTTTGTACAAGTATTCTCAGAAACCCTAGCAAGGAGGAAACCCTAATTTTTACAGGTTTAGCCAAGATCGTAATCAGTTTGGACGAGCCAGAGTAAACAATGTCAACAAAAAATAGGGAGGGAACGTTCTTAGATTGGAACCTGAAGGAATTGAGCTACTCCAAGCCTGCCCATAAATTATGGAGAAGTTCATTCAAGGGGAATGGTTTCAATTTTGCTACAAATTCCAAAGGAACCATGAAGGAATTTCAAATCTTTTTGCCTAGAATTTTGATGGCTTTCAAACTCAAGTGGGAGATGTACTGATCCATGTGATAGAGCATTCAAATGAAACAAATTGTCATTTTCCTGTTAGAGGAGAAATATGGTGGAAGAAGAATAAACTTCCTACAGGTCTATGTAATCAGTTCCTAGTGGAAGAACATCACAACCGAGACTAGATTTAAGGCATCCCGATTAAATGGAAAATAAGGGTTGGAGGAATAAGACAAGGATTTTCCTATAGCAAGGCACACTAGATCAAGAAAGAGAAAACTCATGTTATAGCAGGGACCAAGCAAAGAGGTAGGAAACAAATAAGATCAACAAAAACCCATCAAAGTTGGTGTCCCATAGGTAAAAGAAACAGAAAAAAAAACTGACTTCATTCAATTTGGAGCATGATATAAACATGATCAAATCCCTATACCTTTGCTAGAACTAATGGAGATTGAATCTTTTAGAAAATCAATTCTGAAGGTTTTGCAACCTTCTGCTCATGTTAATTTTTCTGATACAATAACTTTGGAAGACGAAAACCCTCCTATCATTGTTGGTCCCCATATTGAATATTTAAAGCAACAAATTTATGAGATTGAAATGCAAAATTCAAGGCTACAAAAGAAGGTTCAAAAAATTGCAGGAAAAGTACAAAAAAAGGGACTCAGGAAGAAGAACATCAAACTGTATCAGAGAATGATGTTCTTAAAACCAAACTAAAACAAGGGATACTTCTAAAAAATAGAGTTTCAGATGCACAAGAAGTGTTTGCACTAGGGTTTCAATAGTTCAATCAAGCAGGGGGCAATAAACATGATTTACACTGAGCATTTACATCTCAAGAATATGCCTAGGTTGCAAGAATGCATAATGTAATGATGGACAAACCTACTCAAAACTGATTGCAATGGAAGTTGAAAAAGATAAAGAATTTTCCTGTAGGTGATTGTTTTAGCAATAAACTTCTGACGAGTCTCCCAAGAAAATGGTGAAGAATTAGAAGAATCCATTCAAAACCCACTTGCAAAATGAGACAATTTAAGTGACAAAAGGGCCATCTCTCGAAAAAATGAATATTTTAGGAGATACGGGTGGAACTTTGGGGATGATTTTTCCTGATTTGCTGACTTTTTCAAGATTTTCATAGATGTTCCATATTCACCACTTAATTAGTTCAACCTGTACTTGATCATAGAAACTAGTACATGATTTTTGAGCAGTTGATACATAATCTATTTTGCAGGTCAAGGATATCTTTGGAATTATGATTTAGTCTTAGGATCAAATCTTTTCCCTAAAATCTAGATTATTGTTATAATGCAATGAATGTAATGGAATGTAGTTCCTATTTGTTAGCCAAATATTGAGACTCAATCAAAACTGTATCTAGATTTTAGGATATGATGTAATCAACTCTATGTATAAAAGGGAACTTAGATGACATAGTTATGGGTTCAAGTTTTGTGGTGCTAAAGGAACATTTTGACTTGGATTGTAATGCCTGGATTCTACCATATTTTGCACTCAATGGAAAAATCATTTTGATGGTTAGACTGTCTCATATTTGTGTTAAATTTCTTCTATTTTTCTCTAATACATTTGAATATTTTGCAAAGCATCTAATTTATCATGTTCTTATTGAATGCCAGTAAAGATTTTACTCTTTACTCACTTACTACAAGATTTGTGTTTAAGTGTTTGTTTCTTATTTTTGAATGATATTTAGGATCAATAATCTTCTTTGTAAGTGAACAAATTGTGAACTTGCAGTTTCCTTTTTCTTCCATTTTATATCACATTATCTAGCTAATCAGATTGAATGCCATTGACTAAGTGAATGTGGTGGAAACTTAATTTTGTGACCATAAACTTATATTGTCCAATTCATCCACTTCTTGACCCATAAAACCACCTATACACCCAAAAATACCTACAAACATAAACCATTTCAATAATTGAGGTGCCCTAGCTTGCCCTTAGTAGTCAAGGACAACTTTAGGGACTAACAATACCAACCAATGTAGAGATTTGGATGCTCTCGCTGATAGATTAGATCATTTTGCATTTAGGGTCAATGAAACTCCTCAAGGATTCAGAGGAGGTCATCGAGGTGGAGGAAATTTCAGAGGACGGAATGGCAGAAGGGGACCATGTCATTTTTACAACTATGATGAGAAAGGGCATATTGCAATAGATTGTCCACTTCCATGAAGACCATGGTGTGCACATTGTAGAAATAATACCCACTCTATCGAATATTTTCCTGATCTGATTGCCAAGTGGGAAGACCGTGCATGGAAAAGAGGGCCCAATCTAATCAATTTTGAACCTATATTTGTAGCTAAGGGAAAAGAGTCAAATATTAACATTGTCACTAGAGGAGGAACTAAGATCGGTGCCGATATGATGTAGGAGCATCGCCAACAACAAGCGAGCGTGGGGCAAGCGCCAACGCATTTTGGCACATGATGAATTGTTTGAAATGTTTTGAAGTTTGATATGTCAAACGTAAATGAAACAATTAATAAAGAGCGTACTTGTAGATTGTAATCAGACCTTGAGCATCCCACTCTTGTCTGAAGGACTAAGAGGCATTTATAATAGTAAATGTAAGTAGGTAGCTCTGAATTCTTAGGTTAGACAGTTTTAGGAGTCGGAGGGAAAACATATATAGACACCCTCACTTGTATCATTGTAACATTAGCAGCATAATCAATCGAAGAGAGCATAGGAGAGCAAAAGCAGAGAACTGTGTAAAGTAGAAACCCATGTACAAAAGTTCTGGATTAATACAAAGATCTTTAGTTCAGACTCATGGTGTTCAATTGCTTTCTGTGTTGTACATGCTGATTGATATATGCTTGTTTACTCTCTATTATGCATTTGCTTTGATGTGTGAATGTATTATTTCATATTAAATGTCTGAAATCTGAAGAGAGGGAGAGTAAGGAATGAGTTTCAATTGTTTTTCTGTCTGAGCAAGAGTTTTCCTGCAAGGAGTGCAGTGAAATTGTCTGCAAGGCGTGTGTTGACAGATGTCAGAGTTCGTCTATGCAAGCTTAAGAGAGATAAAATTGTTCTCATTCTCGCTGAAGTGCAAGTTAAGCACAGGAGCCGTGCAAGGTGTGCGCAGGCCGAGTGAAGTCTCAGTGTTTGCAATCTGAGCAAAATTGTTGAAAGACTGCTGTCGCAGGGAGTGCACAGAGTTGAAGAGGTTCAAATACTTGGAAGTATTTGAAGAATTTTTGCAAGAAGTGTGTGCAGGAGTCTTCTTGAAGACTCAAGTTGTGGATAAATGTCAAGAGGGATAGTGCCTTGAAGAGTTGTAAGAAGGCATAGGGACGTTGTTGCAGGAAGGCAAAATTTCATGGAAGAACACTTTGTTCATTTTGCAGGAATTGGACGATCAAAATTCTTCGAGGGGAATTCACGAGGTTCCGAGAAACGTCAGATCTTGCAGAGGATCAAGAAGGTTACGGTGAGTGTTTTTCTAAGTGCAGGCTCAGGAGAAATTGAGCCATAGGATTTGAACCAACAGGGGCCGTTGGATCACTCATGAAATCTCATTTCAGGGTTTTGAGAGTTGGAGAACTGAAAGCCTTGCCTCAAGATTCGCGAGGTGGCGAAAGGCGAAGTCCCAAAGGGGCGAAAGGGTTCATGTGGGACAATTATTGGTGAAGCACATCGGAACTCGGTATTTCGAGGTTTCGTGGGTGGAAGAGCTGAAGGCTTAGCATTAGGATTCATGAAGTATGAGAACTCGAAAAAGGCGGGTGTTAGCGACATTTCTTGTCCTAGGCACAAGAGTATTCGGGTCTGCAAGTCGCACGAGAAGCGCCTGAGCGCAGGATGGAAAAATCTCGTTTTAAGGCTTCCAATCAAGCGAGCGAGTGAAATTACATTGTCAACAACCCAGATTCATCCATAAGAGCAGATCAACGGTCATCGGGATATCGGGGCTACCAATTTAACCGATGTATAGCGTCAAAGAAAGTGACTATATGCCAAGACTGAATCTGGGTCGTCCGATCTCACGACACATAGTGCGAGATCTAGTCGGCATATCGACATTCGAGAGTTCGAAGGGTGAAAGTCCCTCATCATCTCACATCTCGAAACCCCGAACCCTAGAGTGCCGAAAGTGCCCAGAGTCGAGCCCGCAGTATCGCGAAGCAACCTCAGCCATTCATCCACAGGAGACACCTGGCGCGCGATTATGCTCCTCGCCTTTTCGCCCACTGCGACTTTGAAATGAAAGGAATAGCCCCGTCATATTCCCGATGCGCGAGGTGCCAGGAGTGTCCAGGACCTGGGCCCACAACATCACTGAGTAAGTTTAGGGCTGTCAGATCTGAGAGGGACGCGTGGCGCCCAATTAGGCCATCTCGACGTTTCTCTCATCGCAGATGTGAATAAGCAAGAATTAACTCCTTCCATTTGCGAACGCCGAAAGCGTTTTGGGAATAGACACAGGGTCACAGCCCGTGGTCACTTGGGAAAGAAAGGAGCTGTGCAAAAAGGGGCCAAAGGCATCGAGTCTAGTCGCCGAAAGGATCATCATGATCTCCATGCGCCATCTGATCCGAACTCGATCCTTGTTTTCGCCTGGAGTAAATGAAGATGAGAAGGGGTGGTTGAAACCTCTCCTCGGGCTTTAAGTGAAAAGTATGGATAATCTTGCAAGCGGTCTACTCGAGAGGGTCCTATGTACCCATTTTTCTAAAGAAGCCATGTCGAGTCCTCGACCAGCCGGAGGAGGTATGCACACGCTAGCTCGACACTTAATGGCTCAGCTACTCCCCTTGTAGGAGCCATGCGCAGTTAAGGTGGCATCTGACAAAGAATACCCGTCCGAATTTGGCTAAAGGGACACCAAGCCTGGATAACTGAGCACGCCGATGTTAGGCGATTTTCTCTGAGTATATAAACTCAGTCTTTGTATTTTGTAATCTATCAATGGTTGAGCAAGGCTCCCGATTGTAAAACTTTAATGAAGCATTGTTTTCTTGGTTATGTGTGGACTCTTGAGACTTCTTGTCTGATGAATGTCAATTTCTTTCACGTCTTTGTTTACACTGTATTAGAACAGCTCGGAATTGGAGAATCCAGTCGAGTTGTAACTATTATAGGATGATGTAGATTTGATCACTGTAACAGTTGCACTGTTTCTAATCGGCCCCTGTGATTTTCTTAGCGCTGAACGACTTGGAATTGGAGAATCCAGTCAAGTCCCCCCTTTCAGTTCCTCGAAGCTCTGAACCAGAGGATCTCGCATTCTGAGTTTTTCTTCTACAAATTACTGAAAGGCCTGTTGCCTGAGGTAGTTTGTCCACCCCTCTAACCAAATCTTCAACTTGCTCATTTTCAAATCAACACACTGACTGAAGTTAGATCAAGACCTCCTTTGTTTCTCACATGCCAGACCCAGTCCCTGAGTTTGAGTGATATCTTCCCGAGTCTCTACCCATTTGATCACCCATTAAAACTATCGTGACATAAAACTGATGGGCGTCGGTCTCTGCTCCTGCTGCAATCCAGGAGTGACTTCCGTCGCCAACATTTCTGGCGCCGTTGCCAGGGACGAAGTTGAAAATATTCCCTGGGATTGAACGACATTGAGCTTCTGATTCTGAAGGTGCATCAGGCATCCGAGCCCTTGAATATTGCTACTGTGCACCTGGTGACTCCATTGTGACGACTCCACTGGGGAGAACCTGTCGTGTCAATTGTGGCTTTCATAGGAAGACACACGCGGTCCCATCCACAACTGCCTCTAGCTACACTTGAGACTGAGCGGGAGGTGGTCCTCGGAAAAGGAAAGGCCTCTGAAGGAGAAGCTATCGCCGCTGAACCAGGTAATCCGCCATCTCCTTCTGTAAGAACTCCATTTTCTCCTCCTCAGTTTCCTAGCAGACCGCTTTCTAAAGTTTCCCGTTTCCTGAATTTCGAGAGTGTTCCTGTTGAGGTTTCCCCCCTGGTCTGGGATTAGAGGGAGAAATCCTTGTCACTCCCATTTCTCCTGAAGTTGTACCTTGGCGTAAACCCAGGACCACAGAATATTTCCCCACTCCTGGATTTACTGCTCCTCCTCTTGTTACTGTTGCCGCTTCTGTGCGAAGGGAAACATCAGCTGACTTAAGCTCGCTAGCCTTCTCCCTAAATCCCCTATTGTTTCCCACTCCCCTTAGAATATCATCCCCAGTATCCCCTTTTCGAGCTCCTTCTCCTCCCAATTATCCTCCACATAATAGCCCTATGGCAGGAGAAAATCCCCCAATGACCAGAATGGAGGCCATCATAGCCACTAGGTATGCTCCCCTTGTGTTACCTCAGCCTCTCAATGCCCTCCCAGCAGATGGTTACCTCAAACAACTGCCCAAGTTTACAGGTGAAGGGGACATAACTGCAGAAGAACACCTAGAAGCCTTTTACAGTTTCACAGATGATAATAACATCATGCATGCAAACGTATGGATGAGGATTTTTGTCCATAGTCTCCAAGGCAAGGCTAGAAAATGGTTTAAGGCCCTGCCTCCTAGATCTATTGATGGGATCGAAGCTTTAGATGATGCCTTTTTGAGACAGTGGGGAGATAAAAAAGACTTCATGTATTACATGACAGAGTTTGGGTCTTTGAAGAGAAAAGAAGGAGAGTCTGTCTCCGACTTCTCCAAGAGATTTAATAAAATGTACAACAAAATCCCTGCTAAGATAAAACCCTCCGAAGCCTCTGCAAAGATCACTTATGCTAGCGCCTTTGATCCCAATTTATGCCTCCTATTGAGGGAAAGAAGAGCCACTACTTTGGCCCATATGCAAGATGCAGCCGTGGAGGTAGAATCTAACTTATTTGTTGTTCATCGACTCAGGAACACTGCTGGTAGAAACATATCCAGGCAGAGGCCTTAAGCTTCTTCATCCATTTCCTCTCCCCTGCCCCTTCAGATAGATGAGACAGCTAGGGTACTAAAGTCACTTTCTGCTAGAATGGAAAGGTGGGAGTTAGAAGGGAAGCCCATGTACAGAAATCCCCAGAATGATGATGGTAGAGGTTTTAGGAGACCTAATAGCAATGGACCACAGGCTTTCCCAAGGGAACCAAAAGGGAAAGACAGGGAAGATCAAAGGATCCAAACCCCTCTCCAAAATAACCTAGTTACTCATGAGGAAGGGGAGGAGGTAGACGAGTTTGACCCCGAGATTCACTGTGTTGAAGAAGCTCCTCCTTTTCCCCATTTGACTCAATCTGCATATGAAGAGTCCCTGATGAACATTCAAATTCATGAGTTAGGAAAAGGAGAAAAGGCCGGTTACACCTCTAACAGATACAATCTTAGTTCAAGAAAGAAAGAAGGAGACTTTGACAGCCAAGACCAGCCCCTCATAGCAGAAAGGCCTACTAAGTCTGCAACAACCACTACTAAAGAAAAGAAAACTCAGAGTGCTTCGCCAGCAGCCAAGGAGCCTGTCACTGAGGTAAGGGAAGCTCCTAAGCCTATCCCCTCCTTCAATTTTGAGCATGAGATTCAAAAGATTAGAATTCCTGTACCCCTATCTGAACTCGTTAAAAACAAAGATTTCAAAAGGTCCCTCTCCAAGTTGCTACAATATGAGTCCCCCCAGCCTCCCTCTGACTCAGTGAATCTCCAAGATGAAAAGCCAGCAGTCGTCCTAGGGCCCATGGTAGAATATAGAGATGATTCATCCCCTCCCTTCTACACATCCCTGAACATACATGATAAAGTGCTGCATAACTGCCTCATGGACTCAGGGGCTTCCCATAACCTTATGCCCAAAATAGTAATGGAAGAGTTGGGACTGGAGGTGACAAAAGCTTATCATGATTTGTATTCTTTCGATTCAAGGAGAGTGCAGTGTCTAGGAGTCATCAAAGACCTGGTGGTTTCTTTGTTTCAGCTGCCCATGAAGAGTGTGGTCATGGATATTGTGGTAGCTGACGTTCCCCCCAAGTTTGGCATGCTGTTGTCAAGGTCTTGGATTAAAATACTTGGAGGAACATTACAGATGGATATCACATATGCCACCATTCCGATCTTTGGAGGGGAACACAGGAGGTTGTACAGAGAAGCCCAACTAGCCTATATTGTCAGTGATGAAGCAAACCCCACTAATCACCCCATCTTTGCACTTGACACCGATTTAGGGTCTAGTTTGTTGCAGATCACTGAAACTCCTGAGGTCCCTGTACAGATCAGAAAGCAACCCATTCTTAATCAGGAGATACCTCCTCCAACCACCTCTGTTTGGAAGATGTTATTTGATGGAGCTTCCTCCAGTATAGGCGCAGGCGCTGGAGTGATTTTCATATCGCCCTGTCAAGAGACCATATCCCTGTCATACAAGCTGGAATTTGAAACTACCAACAATGTGGCGGAATATGAAGCTCTTGTTCTGGGTATGAGGGCTACAAAAGAAATTGGAATTAAAGAGGTGTTAGCGTTCAGAGATGCAGAATTGATAATCCAACAGGTCATGAACGTTTATCGGGCCAAGCATCCTCGGCTCAGAATTTACAGAAATGAGGTATGGGACCTGATTGATAATTTATTCTCAGCTTTCAACATTACTTTTGTCCCAAGGGAAGAAAATACCTCGACCGACTCCTTAGCGGTCTCGGCTAGTCTTTTCAGGATCCCTCTGCCGTCGAAGATCCATGCTGAGGTCGAAATAAGATACAGGCCATCCATCCTGGACAATGTAAAGCATTGGGAGGTATTCGAGGACGATCTTGAAATCAAAAAATTTCTTCAGTCCGTCGATGAGTTTTCGGCATTGCACATTGATCAAGATCCTGATCCCAAAGGTGACCCTCCCTCTGAGGTATTCTTGAATAAAATTGTTAATCACCAGATTATTCAGCTGCCCAACAATCACATTCCAAGGGGACTGGTCCCTTTAGAAAGACTGTTTGACAAGAATGATGTGGTAGTAAAGGGTGGTGTTTCAAATAAAGATGCTGATACAACCGAATGAAATATTGGCACACAGGAGGAGCCTAAGTTTATCAAGTTATCAAGCAGCCTGACCAGTGAACAGAGGGCGGAATATACTAAATTATTAAAGGAGTTCGCTAACATGTTTGCATGGGCCTATGAAGACCTCAAGACTTATGACACATCTGTCATTGAGCACAAGATCCCACTGAATAAAGAGGCTAAGACATTCAGGAAAAAGTTGAGACAGATAAATCCCATGTTGCTACCTGTCATGGAGAAAGAAGTGAAGAAATTGCTAGATGCCCAAATCATCGTCCCCTTGAGATATTCCGAATGGGTGGCCAATTTGGTCCTAGTAAGGAAGAAAAGTGGAGAAATCAGGCTCTGTGTTGATTTCAGGAACCTGAACAGGAGCTCAAGGAAAGACAATTACCCCCTTCCCAATATGGAAAAAATACTGCAGAGGGTAACTGGTGCATCCAGGATATCCATGATTGATGGATTTTTTGGCTATAATCAAATATCAGTCATACCTGAGGACAGAGAAAAAATGACCCTCACCACTCCTTGGGGCACATTCATGTATGCCAAAATGCCTTTTGGATTGATGAATGTAGGGGCAACATTTCAGCGAGCCATGGACATAGCTTTCGTCGGGGAGAAAGATAAGTTTGTGGTAATCTATCTGGATGACATAACAGTCTTCTCCAGGTCTGACAGAGAGCATTGCAGTCATCTGAGAAAAGTTTTTTTGAAGTGTCGGAGGTTTGGCCTATCCTTAAATCCCAGAAAATCTTTGTTTGCTATGAAGGAGGGGAAGCTATTAGGCCATATAGTATCAGAAGAAGGAGTGAGGATTGATCCTAGCAGGGTAGAGGCAATTCAAACCCTGCCACTTTGTAGATTCAAGAAGGAAGTTCAGGACTTTTTAGGGAAGATTAATTTCTTGAGGAGATTCGTCTCAAATTTTGTTGAGTTGGTGAAACATATCACAACCATGCTCAGGAAGGGAAATGAAGTGAAATGGACCGTTGAACCCAGGGAATATTTTACCCAAATAAAAAGGGCATTGACTGAGGCACATGTGCTGATCAGTCCTGACTATTCCAAAGGATTCCTAATTTTCTCTTTTGCTTCTTTTGATACACTAGCGACGGTCTTGTTGCAGAAAAATGAGGAAGGGCGAGAACAACCCATTGCCTTTTTCAGCAAGGCATTAAGAGATGCAGAGGTCAGGTATGAAATCATGGAAAAACAAGCCTATGCCTTAGTAAAAGCTCTCAAATCTTTCAGAGTCTACGTCTTGCACTCAAAGGTGACCACATACGTTCCTTCAGCCTCTGTGAAGGACATCCTTGTACAACCCGACATAGATGGGAGAAGAGGTAAGTGGATTTCCAGGATCCTAGAGTTTGATCTGGAGATTAATCCCACTAAGTTGATAAAGGGGCAGGGTTTAGCCAAGCTACTGGCTGAATCCAATTGCAAAGCCTTGGGGATTAGCTTCATCAATGCCTGTTCAGAAAATTCGCAAGCTGAGCCGTCCAATAAGAATTCTCAGAGCGCCTTATCACTAGAAGCATGCACCTGGTACAAGGATATCTTGTACTTTTTGCAAGAATTGAAGCCTCCTGATGGAATGGGAAAAAGAAATGCGAGAGATTTAAAGATCAAGGCGGTCAGATATTGCCTCATTGACCAAGCCTTGTACTGGAAAGACCCTCTAGGGGTATTTTTAAGGTGCCTGGACCCACAAGAAGCACAGAAGGTTATATTTGATTTCCATAATGGCCTTTGTGGGGGGAATCATTTCTGGAAGACCACAGCTCATAAGATCCTCAGGGCTGGATATTACCGGCCTACTTTATTCGCTGATGTCTGCAGAGAAATCAGATCTTGCATCAAATGCCAAAAGTTCTCAGGAAAGCAACAACTCAGATCACTGCCATTAAATCCTATAGTGGCTTCGACACCTTTTCAACAGTGGGGGTTGGATTTCATTGGAGAAATTCATCCTCCCTCAAGTGGTCAACACAGATGGATCCTGACTGCGACAGATGATTTCACCAAGTGGATAGAAGCTACCCCTACCAGGAGTACTTCTGAAAAAGTAATTATCAGCTTCCTGGAGGATATCATAGCCAGATTTGGTTGTCCCAACAAAATCGTCACCGACAATGCCGCCTCCTTCAGGTCTGAGCCTTTGGTCAAGTTCCGTGAACAGTTTGAGATTTCGCTGATCCACTCTACTCCCTATTATCCTCAAGGAAATGGAATGGCGGAGTCTTCCAATAAAAGTCTGATCAAGCTCATTAAAAAATTGTTGGAAGACAATAAAAGGGCCTGGGATTCAAAGCTCAAATTTTCTCTATGGGCTAACCGGGTGACAACAAAAAAGTCTCTGGGCATCTCACCTTTCCAACTCGTTTATGGAACAGAGGCTGTTTTTCCTACCCAGCTCGCTTTATCTGTGGCAAAATTTCTCCAGGACCTTGAAGGAGAGCCTGACCATATGATTAGAAGGATTCATCATATGGTGGAAGTACAATAGATTAGAGAACAGGCCATGAACAGGGCCTACCATCATCAGCAGAAGATCAAGCAAACCTTTGACAGGAAGAGCAAAAAGGAAGTTTTCGAGCTGGGTGATCTGGTGCTCAAATGGGATGCGCCTAGGCAGGATAGGGGAAAACACAGTAAGTTTGATGCTCTCTAGTTTGGGCCTCTCAAGATATCTGAGGTGTTTTCAAACAACACCTACAGGTTGCAGGATTTGGAAGGCGAAGAAGTTTTTGATGGCCCAGTAAATGGGCATTTCTTAAAAAAATGTTTTTTGTAAGCCGTAGGCGGCTTCTTTTGTTTTGTAAATATTGTTTTCTGTTTTCTGTTTTCGGCTTAATAAATGACTCCATAGCCCAACAACAAGACACTGGATCTGCAAAAAGAGTCCTTAGAGCATCGCAGGGATGACTCTATCCCCCATGGAGCCTAATGTTAGCGACATTTCTTGTCCTAGGCACAAGAGTATTCGGGTCTGCAAGTCGCACGAGAAGCGCCCGAGCGCAGCATGGAAAAATCTCATTTTAAGGCTTCCGATCAAGCGAGCGGGTGAAATTATGTTGTCAACAGCCCGGATTCATCCATAAGAGCAGATCAACGGTCATCGGAATATCGGGGCTACCAAGTTGACCGATGTATAGCGTCAAAGAAAGTGACTATATGCCAAGACTAAATCTGGGTTGTCTGATCCCACGACACATAGTGCGAGATCTAGTCGGCATATCGAAATTCGGGAGTTCGAAGGGTGAAAGTCCCTCATCATCTCACATCTCGAAACCTCGAACCCCGGAGTGCCGAAAGTGCCCAGAGTCGGGCCCGCAGTATCACCAAGTAGCCTCAGTCGTTCATCCACAGGAGACACCTGGCGCATGATTAGGCTCCTCGCCTTTTCGCCCATCGCGACTTTGAAATGCAAGGAATAGCCCCGTCATATTCCCGATGCGTGAGGTGTCGGGAGTGTCCAGGACCCGGGCCCACAACATCACCGAGTAAGTTCTGGGCCGTCAGATCTGAGAGGGACGCGTAGTGCCCAATTAGGCCATCTCGGCGTTTCTCTCATCACAGATGTGAATAAGTAAGGATTAACTCCTTCCATTTGCGAATGCCGAAAGCGTTTTGGGAATAGACACAGGGTCACAGCCCGTGGTCACTTGGGAAAGAAAGGAGCTATGCAAAAAGGGGCCAAAGGTGTCGAGTCTAGTCGCCGAAAGGATCATCATGATCTCCATGCGCCATCTGATCCAACCTCAATCCTAGTTTTCACCTGGAGTAAATGAAGATGAGAAGGGGTGGTTGAAACCTCTCCTCAGGCATTAAGTGAAAAGTATGGATAATCTGGCAAGCGGTCTGCTCGAGAGGGTCCTGTGTACCCATTTTTATAAAGAAGCCATGCGGAGTCCTCGACCAGCTGGAGGAGGTCTGCACACGCTAGCTCAACACTTAATGGCTCAGCTACTCCCCTTGCAGGAGCCATGTGCAGTTAAGGTGGTGTCTGACAAAGAATACTCGTCCGAATTTGGCTGAAGGGACACCAAGCCTGGATAACTGAGCACACCGATGTTAGGTGATTTTCTCTAAGTATATAAACTCAGTCTTTGTATTTTGTAATCTATCGATGGTTGAGCAAGGCCCCCGATTATAAAACTTTAATGAAGCACTGTTTTCCTGGTTATGTGTGGACTCTTGAGACTTCTTGTCTGATGAATGTCAGTTTCTTTCACATCTTTGTTTACACTATATTAGAACGGCTCAGAATTGGAGAATCCAGTCGAGTTGTAACTATTATAGGATGATGTAGATTTGATCACTGTAACAGTTGCATTGTTTCTAATCGGTCCCTGTGATTTTCTTAGCGCTGAACGAATTGGAATTGGAGAATCCAGTCAAGTCCCCCCTTTCAGTTCCTCGAAACTATGAACCAGAGGATCTCGCATTCAGAGTTTTTCTTCTACAAATTACTGAAAGGCCTGTTGCCTGAGGTAGTTTGTCCACCCCTCTAACCAAATCCTCAACCTTCTCATTTTCAAATCAACCCACTGACTGAAAGTAGATCAAGACCTCCTTTGTTTCTCACATGCCGGACCCAGTCCTTGAGTTTGAGTGATATATTCTCGAGTCTCTACCCATTTGATCACCCATTAAAACTATCATGACATAAAACTGATGGGCGTCGGGCTCTGCTCCTGCTGCAATCCAGAAGTGACTTTCGTCGCCAACAGTAGAAAGTTCCATCGTGGGACCTGCGTTGACGACGTGTCATAATTTCACCATTTCGGCATATCGGAGGATAAGAGGTCGAGACATTTGTCTTGAAAGTCCCGAAATCGCAAAATTGCGAAAGAATCTGAGCCATTCTATGGAAGGAGGACACGTGTCATGAGATCCTCTCTATCGGGGATTCAGACATCGGGGTTCAGAGAAGCAGGTCATTCAACTTCACGAGTGGTGAAGTCGCGAGAGAATCACAGCCATCCATCGGGGAGGACAGGTGGCAGAGATCTAGGCATCTCGCGAACTCGGAGGTTTGCAGGGTGAGAGCCCAAAGATTGGGTGCTCCAAGTCCCGAAGTCACGAGTTGCAATAAGGGGTAGCAAGGAGTTCGGGATCTCGGCACTTCGGGTGTCGGGATACAAAGGAGGTAGTAGCGCTTCGGGAAGCGAAGTCGCGAAGTGCCGAAGTTGGGAATAAGAGACACGTGGCCGAACCACAAGGTGGGCCCAGGAAAATAGATAGGCGGACACACATCACCTGTTGGAAGGAGTCAACACCCCGTTGACCTCTCGCGTCTCGGGATTTCATGAGATAAGAGTATGTGAGCTCGACCCTTCGACTCGCGAAGTCGTGAGTAGAAAGAACGAGAGGAGAAAAGTCAACATCGCCTCTCAGGGGTTTGTGAAAGAAAAGTGCCAAGGTTGGACACTTGAACCTGAAAAGCGGTGAATAGCGAAAGGTGCTAGCGCTTAGCCTAGCTGGCAGTCGCGCGAGGAAGGCATTGATTGAGGAAGAGCTATACCCATTTCGCAATCTCGGGTATCGCGAGATTGGAGAGGAAGAGTCGGGAGTCACGACTCGCGAACTCGCGAGATTGCGAGCTGCGAAAGGACCTGTGGATCGATTTGAAAGGAAATTCCAGCAGGGAATCTGAAAGAGCCGATCCGACTCGAAGAGGTTAAAGAACGATCCTGTGAGCGGATCTTAGCCTGAGGGCCAATAGGTCTGCGTCAGTGTGGTATCAGAGCTTGACTCTATTTGTATATTTCAGACAGGGAAAGCGAGAAAGAAAATCTCAGCCATGTTGCTGAGAAGAAGCGACAAGAAAACACTTGATCCGCTAGAGGATAGGGAAATGCCAGAAGGAAGGGGTAGGCAAGTGCAAAATCCAGCCATGGAAAGAGAGATGCATGACCTACGCGCCAAAGTTTTGGACATGGAAATAAAGTAGAGGCGCACAACTGGTGTTGGATATGTCAGTGATTCTGAAAGTGAAAATGAAGCTGGACATGAAGGAGAAGAAGTCACAACAGAAGATGCAGCAAATGAACGCCTGATTAGGGTTGTTGCAAGAATGAGTGCTAGAGTAAAAATGAATATTCCAGTATATGAAGGAAACCTGGATGTTGAAGAGCTTCTAGACTGGATTAGAGCTCTGGACACATATTTTGACTATGAAGATATCGAGGAGGAAAAAAAGGTCAAACATGTTGTCACAAGATTGAAAGGACATGCAACATTGTGGTGGGATGAGCTACAAGCTGACAGACACTGCAAGGGAAAGCAGAAAATCAAGAGTTGGGATAGAATGATCGCAAATATGAAGGTGAAATTCATTCCCAGGGACTACCAAATTACTCTGTTTTGGAGAATGTAGAATTTGAGACAGAAGTTGATGACAGTAAAGGAGTACACTGAAGAATTCTATAGGCTGGACATCAGGGAAAGTCATCGTGAAAGCGATGATGAAAAGATTGCCAGGTACATGAATGGTCTGAAATATGACATTCAGGATGAGATGAGCATGATGACCATCCGAACGATGGAAGATGCTTATCAGATGTCTCTAAAGGCTGAAGAGAAGCTGAGCTGAAAACAAGGTCAGAGAGGCCGAGGAAGAAGTCAACCCAGAGGCAAATCAGTTTCCCATGATAGAAATCAGAAACCCAAGGAAGAGTTGAAGAAACCTCAGACTCAAACTGAGAGAGGTGGAAGCTCACAGAGAGGGCAGCATACCGAACAGAGATGTCAATATGCTGATGGAAACATTTTTCCTCGTACTAGAGGAAGAGGAAGAGGAAGAGGTGGAGTGGTGAAATTCTTCACATGTGGAAATGTTGAACATAAATCTTATGAATGTCCAGATAAGAAGAAAGAAGGTGGTGAAACTCACATTGCTGAAGCACAGAGGTGGAATGTTGAGGTAGAGGATGCTGAAGGTGGAAGATCCCTGATGATGCGAAAAGTTCTCTTAACACCAGAGAAAGAGGTGGAGAGTTCAGTTCAAAGGAACATACTTTTTCGGACCACTTGCAAGACCAAAGACTGGGCATGCAAAGTCATTGTGGACAGTGGTAGTACAGATAATATCATTTCTACAGAGATGGTAGAAAAGCTGGAGCTAGAGACTATTGAACATCCGAGCCCATACAGAGTTTTGTGGCTACAAAAAGGACATCAGGTAAATGTCACTAAACAATGTTTAGTTGAGTTTAAAATAGGAGGGTATAAAGATGAAATAATCTGTGATGTAATTCCCATGGATGTTTGTCATTTATTGCTGGGTAGACCGTGGCAATATGACAAAAATGTGATTCATGATGGGAGGAAGAACACATACACCCTAGAGAAGAATGGGAGAACTCACATGTTGCTTCCAATCAAAGATAAGGAGGTGAAACCTGAAGTAAGCAACACTGTACTTCTCATGAGTGGGAAGGAACTTATTACAGAGGTTAAGAAGAAGGAGGAACCACAATTCATTGTGGTCAAGAAGCCTAAAATTGTTTTAACCAGTACAAGGATAGATGATTTACCAGAAGAAGTTCAGAAAAAGTTGGAAGAGTTTGCTAACATAGTAGTGGATGAACTACCTCGTTCGCTGCCACCGATCAGAAGTGTGAGTCATCATATTGATCTCATACCTGGAGCTAGTTTACCAAACAAAGAAGAGTACAGATTGATGCCGCAAGAGAATGAAGAGGTCAAAAGACAAGTCCAGGATTTAATGGACAAAGGGTTGATTAGAGAAAGCTTGAGTCCATGTGTTGTTCCGACAATACTCAGTCCAAAGAAAGAAGGAGGCTGGAGGATGTGTACTGACTCAAGGGAAATCAACAAGATAACCATCAGGTACAGATTTCCATTGTCAAGGATGGATGATTTGATGGATTGCTTGAGTGGGGCCAAATTTTTTTCGAAGATTGATTTGAAACGTGGATATCACCAGATTCGTATGAGGGAAGGTGATGAATGGAAGACATCCTTCAATACTAATGAAGGGTTGTATGAATGGCTTGTTATGCCGTTTGGCTTAACAAACATGCTGAGTACCTTCATGAGATTGATGAATGAAGTCCTGAAGGAGTTCATTGGGAAATTTGTCATTGTGTATCTTGACGACATACTGATTTTCAGTAAAACAGAGGCAGAGCATCTGAAACATTTGGCTACAGTGATGAAGAGGCTACAACAAGAGAAACTACTGATAAACATGAAGAAATCCTCGTTCATGAAGACATAGCTCATTTATTTGGGTTTTTTTATTTCTGTAGATAAGTTGAGGATGGATCCAGACAAGGTGGAGGTAATTAAGAATTGGCCATCGCCAAAGAGTATCTTTGAAGTTTGAAGTTTTCATGGATTGGCTAGTTTCTACTGGAAGTTCATTAGGAATTTCAGTGGAATTAGTGCACCGATGATGGACACAATGAAGAAAAGACATAAATATTTTCACTGGACAGAAGAGGCTGAGAAAAACTTCAATTTGCTAAAAAGGAAAATCAGGGAACAACCAATTTTGGTGTTGCCGGATTTTAAAAAGACATTTCAGGTAAAATGTGATGCAAGTGGATTTGCAATAGGGGCAGTCTTGAGTTAAGAAGACAGGCCGACAACATACTTCAACGAGAAGCTGAATGAAGCGAAAGTGAAATACTCCACGTATGACAAGGAGTTCTATGCTATTATTCAAGCATTGAAGAAATGGAGACACTATTTGATTCCTAAGGAGTTTGTCTTATATAGTGACAATCATGCTTTGCAATTTGTGACTCAACAAGAGAAGTTGAATCAAAGACATGTTAAATGGGTTGAATACATGCAAAACTTTACTTTTGTAATCAAGCATATTTCTGGAACTGCTAACAAAGTTGTTGATGCTTTGAGCAGGAAATGTTTGATGTTGCAGGAGTTTAGAGTCAAAACACTGGGTTTTGATGATCTCAGGGACATGTACAGAGATGATACAAATTTTAAAGAGGCATATGAAGCAGCTGCGAATCCAATTCTCAGAGACATAAGTCAATGGACAGAATACATGATCTAGGAAGGATTACTGTTTAAGGGTAATCAACTTTGTATTCCAAAATGCTCCATGAGGGAGAATCTGTTGAAGGAGAAACATAGTGGAGGATTGGCCGGACATTTCGGTCATGAAAAGACATTCTCAAAGTTAAATGAATCATATTTTTGGCCAGGAATGAGAGCATACGTCAAAATATTCATGGACAGATGCAGAATTTGTCAGCATTAAAAAGGGAAGAGGTAGAATGCAGGCTTTTATCAACCATTACCCATACCTGACAAGCCATGGGATGCAGTCATCATGGACTTCATATTGGGGATGCCGAGAACACAAAGAGGGTTTGACTCAATCTTTGTGGTGGTGGATAGATTTTCTAATATGGCACACTTCATACCATGTCAGAAAACCAGTGACGCAACTCACATTGCGAATATGTTTTTCAAAGAAGTCATTCGACTTCACGGCTTACCAAGGAGCATAGTTTCGAATCGAGACACCAAGTTCGTGGGACACTTCTGGAGAACCTTATGGAAAAATCTAGGAATGAACTTGTTGTTCAGTTCAGCTTATCATCCTTAGACGGATGGACAGACAGAAGTTGTGAACATAAGTTTGGGAGACTTGCTGAGGAGCTTGGTGATAGAACACCACAGTCAGTGGGACAATATTCTTCCACAGGTAGAATTTGCATATAATGACTCACTAAACAGAAGCACACGGCGGAGTCCATTCCAGATTGTTTATGGGATGCAACCAAGAGGAGTTTTAGAATTGAGAGATTCAGAACATAATCCAACTAGGAGTGCTAGTGTAGAGGATTTTGCCGAAGAAATGAAGGAACTTCACAGCCAGGTGAAGGAGCGATTACAGAACTCGAGCCAAGAGTATAAGCACAAAGCAGATCAACACATGAGACAACTTCAATTTGAGGTTGGTGATTTGATTCTGGCACATTTGAGAAAGGAAAGATTCCCGAAGGGGACATATAACAAACTGAAGATGAATAAGATCGGACCATGTAAGGTCTTGAAGAAATTTGGGGCAAATGCTTATGAGATTGAATTACTTGATGGGATCGAAATTTCTCCGATATTCAATGTCTCAGATTTGTACCCATACAAAGTTGAGGAAGTTGGAACAAGTGATGAACAACCAGAGGTTTAGTGGACTAAACAGATGCCAGTTGCAGAGAAGCCACAGATGGAAAGAATACTGGACAAAAGAGTTAGCAAAAGGACAAGAAGAAAGGAATATTTCGAATACTTGGTCAAGTGGAAGGGACATCCAGTTGAATATGCCAGCTGGGAGAATGAAGCAGAGATCCAGAAGCATGGACAGACCGTGCGAGAGCTCATGGACAAGAGCCCATGAAAATTTTCAAGCGAGGGAGTATGATGCAGGAGCATCGCCAACAACAAGCGAGCGTGGGGCAAGCGCCAATGCATTTTGGCACATGATTAATTGTTTGAAATGTTTTGAAGTTTGATACGTCAAATGTAAATGAAACAATTAAGAATGAGCGTACTTGTAGATTGTAATCAGACCTTGAGCGTCCCTCTCTCGTCTGAAGGACTAAGAGGAATTTATAATAGTAAATGTATGTAGGTAGCTTTGAATTCTTAGATTAGACAGTTTTAGGAGCCGGAGGGAAAACATATATAGACACCCTCACTTGTATCATTGTAACATTAGCAACATAATCAATCGAAGAGAGCATAGGAGAGCAGAAGCAGAGAACTGTGTAAAGTAGAAACCCATGTACAAAAGTTCTGGATTAATACAAAGATCTTTAGTTCAGACTCATGGTGTTCAATTGCTTTCTGTGTTGTACATGCTAATTGATATATGCTTGTTTAGTCTCTGTTATGCATTTGCTTTGATGTGTGAATGTATGATTTCATATTAAATGTCTGAAATATGAAGAGAGGGAGAGTAAGGAAAGAGTTTCAATTGTTTCTCTGTCTGAGCAAGAGTTTTCCTGCAAGGAGTGCAGTCAAATTATCTGCAAGGCGTGCGTTGACAGATGTCAAAGTTCGTCTTTGCAAGCTCAAGAGAGATAACATTGTTCTCATTCTCGCTGAAGTGCAAGTTAAGCACAGGAGTCGTGAAAGGTGTGCGCAGGCCAAGTGAAGTCTCAGTGTTTGCAATCTGAGCGAAATTGTTGAAAGACTGCTGTCATAGGGAGTGCACAGAGTTGAAGAGGTTCAAATACTTGGAAGTATTTTAAGAATTTCTGCAAGGAGTGCGTGCAGGAGTCTTCTTGAAGACTCGAGTTGTGGAGAAAGCTTAAGAGGGCTAGTGCCTTGAAGAGTTGTAAGAAGGTGCAACAACGTTGTTGCAGGAAGGAGAAATTTCGTGGAAGAACACTTTGTTCATTTTGTAGGAATTGTCAAGGAGGAATTGGACGGTCGGAATTCTTCGAGGGGAATTCACGAGGTTTTGAGAACCGTCAGATATTGCAGAGGAGAAAGAAGGTTACGATGAGTGTTTTTCTAAGTGCAGGCTCAGGAGAAATCGGGCCATAGGATTTGAACCAACAGGGGTCGTTGGATCACTCACGAAATCTCATTTCGAGGTTTCGAGAGTTGGAGAACTGAAAGCCTTGCCTCAAGATTCGTGAGGTCGCGAAAGGAGAAGTCCCGAAGGGGCGAAAGGGTTCGTGTGGGCCAGTTATTGGTGAAGCACATCATAACTCGGTATTTCTGGGTTTTTTGGGTGGAAGAGCTAAAGGCTTAGCATCAAGATTCACGAAGTCGTGAAGTCCGAGAACTCCAAAAAGGCGGGAAGTTCCATCGTGGGACCCGCATTGACGATGTGTCAGAATTTTTCCATTTCAGCATATCGGAGGATAAGAGGTCAAGACCTTTGTCCCGAAAGTCCCGAAGTCGTGAAACCGCGAAAGAATCTGAGCCGTTCATTGGAAGGAGGACACGTGTTGCGAGATCCTCTCTATTGGGGATTCAGACATCGGGGTTCAGAGAAGGAGGTCATTCAACTTCGCGAGTGGTGAAGTCGCGAGAGAATCGCAGCCGTCCATTGGGGAGGATAGGTGGAAGAGATCTAGGGATCTCGCGAACTCGGAGGTTTGCAGGGTGAGAGCCCAAAGATTGGGTGCTCCAAGTCCCGAAGTCGCGAGTTGCGATAAGGGGTAGCAAGGAGTTCGGGATATCGGCACTTCGGGTGTCGGGATACAAAGGAGGTAGCGCTTCAAGAAACGAAGTCACGAAGTGTCGAAGTTGGGCATAAGAGACATGTGGCTGAACCACAAGGTGGGCCCAGGAAAATAGACAGGTGGACACACGTCACCTGTTGGAAGGAGTCAACACCCCGTTGACCTCTCGCGTCTCGAGATTTCGTGAGATAAGAGTACGTGGGCTCGACCCTTCGACTCACGAAGTCGCGAGTAGTGAGAACAAGAGGAGAAAAGTCAACATCGCCTCTCGGGGGTTCGTGAAAGAAAAGTGCCAAGGTTGGACACTCGAACCTGCGAAGCGAAAAATAGCAAAAGGTGCTAGTGCTTAGCCTAGCCGGCGGTCGTGCGAGGAAGGCGCTGACTGAGGAAGAGCTATACCCATTTTGTGATCTCGGGTATCGCGATATTGGAGAGGAAGAGTCAGGAGTCATGACTCGCGAACTCGCGAGATTGCGAGTTGCGAAAGGACCTGTGGATCGATTTGAAAGGAGATTCCAACAGGGAATTCGAAAGAGCCGATCCAACTCGAAGGGGTTAAAGAATGATCCTGTGAGAGAATATTAGCCTGAGGGCCGATAGGTCTGCGTCACGATATTGAAATTCCTCACTAGATCAGGATCCAAAAAGCAGTACCTGATAATGCCAAATATGACCCTATAAGACAGAAGGGATTTTTCAAATATGCAGTGGAGATGTTCCACCAACTATCTAGTTTTGCAATGCCTTAGGTTGTGGAACCAAGTTTTAAGCCACATCCTCACCAACCCAGAGTTGCGAAAGAACAACTTCCTCATATAGAACCTGCAGATAAGTCACATAAAGTTGTTGATCTGTGGTTACATCTATTTTCCAACATTCTAGATGATGAGCAACTTACTGGAAAGCTACAGAATACACTAAAAAGGGCCTTGGGAACCGAAGGAAATTTGGAAGAGTCTATTGTTGCTAACCTAGAAACACGTAACACAAGTAGGATACAAAGAAGGAAGCATAGAACTGTAAGGGAATTTCGGTTGAACACCCACGTTAATGACTATGATATCAGGGACTTTATGCTAGAACTAGGTTTTGATGTCAATATATTGCCATAGAAAACTTGGGAAGCGATGGACAAGACCAAACTTCTATATTCTCTTATTCAGTTGCAGATGGAAAATCAATAATACATCTATCTAGTAGGCATGATGCAAAATGTCAAAGTGGATTTGGCTGGCATCAAAACAATGGCAGAGTTTGAAGTCGTCGAAATAATAGGGGAAAAATATTCATACCCATCTCTATTAGGCATTGATTGGGATTATGAGAACTATGCTATAATCGATCTTAAGAAAGAAATCACGACCTTTGAATGTGATGAAATAAATATAACCCAGCTTCTAGACCCTTATCAAGGTCCACGATATAATGACCTAGTAGATGAGAGTATGGAACAAGATGATATGGATCAAATCTACGATATAACTACAGGAAACCGACTAGATTACATTAACCCAACTGTAAATGGATCCATAAGTTGGTGAAGTATTTAGTCTGCAGATGAAGACTTTGAAGCTTCTTGGGACAATTGGAAACAAGGCAGGTATGAGAACTTTTCAAGATGATGATCAATTGTCTGAGTAGTAAGGTGGATTGGAACGAAGATCAGGGAGTGTCCAACATATGATGGTACCTCATATTTACATAGTTTTATCATTAATATGGAGGGTGAGATTGCAGTAGAACACAGAATCTCAACACTCGACCTAGCCCTGAAATATTCTCCATCCAGGTGGTGGGATACTCACAAGGAGACTCTAACCACTTGGGATGAAGTCAATATCGCTATGCACCATCGGTTCCTTCCGCCAACACATATACCTCAGTTGGGACAAGATCGGAAGAAAAATATTCTGTTGCTATCCTTGGAGATATACGGTGGTAAGTCTAACCCATTTATACACATTGAGCATTATTTACAAGTGTTAAAGGATGCGAAACTCCCATACTCCCTATGGACACATCACTTATTCCATTCTCTAGGAATTATTCCTAAATCCTGATATGTCTATGAGGAAACAAGAAGACAAACAATATGCTAGAAGACACTTCAAAATCAGTTCTGCCATGATTTCTCCTTTTCTGGTAAGTCTCCTGAAATTACTTTAGTACTACAACAAATCAAAAGGATGTTATTTACTGATGAATTTGAGTCCACATATCCCCTTGTATTATGTACTAAATATGAATACATACTCCATCATAGCCTTTATCCATCCCTTTCTCGAATACCCATGGCTTGTAGTAAAGTTGACAAAGACCCATGATACCTCGAGGAGTTGGAAGAGATTAAACATTTAACTTTTAAAGAATCCACAGGAACCATAGAAGTAAAGGATACCGTATCAGATGATATCAACAACTCATACACCCAACCTTTGAGGTTCCAGAAAGTAAACTTAGGGAGTGAGGAACAACTTAAGATGGCGTCCATAGGTGACTATTGGGATGATGAAACTATGACAAAGATACACGATCTATTCCGGGAGTACGACTATATATTTCCTAAGAGTTTCTCATAACTGAAGGGAATTAAGGAAGATTTAGGTGAAATGAAGATTGACCTAAAACCCGACGCTAAGCTGGTTAAACACAGACCTTACCGTCTCAATCCGTGAATAAAGGAGAAGGTTAAGAAGGATATAGATCACATGTTACCTGTTGGGTTGATTTTCCCCCTAGATGAGGCTGAATAAATCAGTCCCATTGTGATACAGAGCAAGAAGGGTATCTATGATATTAGAGTTTGTGTCGACTACATAAGTTTAAAATCAACCTGTGTACACGATCCTTTTTCAACTCCTTTCAATGATGAAGTACTAGATCAGGTGGTGGGAAAGGAAGCATACTCATTCACATATGGGTTTTCTAGGTATCACCAAGTTAGAATTACGGAAGAGGATAATAAGAAGACTACCTTCATTACATAATGCAGATCTTTTGCTTAGAATGTTATGCCCTTTGGGCTCAAGAATTCCCTAGTTGTTTTCTATCGGATAGTCATTGTTGCATTTCATGACTTCACTCATAAATTTCTTGAAGTGTATACAGATGATTGGACTATGTACAACCTATTAAAAGAGCACATATGTTTACTCCAGTCATATTTTTGATCGTTGCAGAAAGCTACATATTTCATTAAACTTGAAGAAGTGTATTTTTTGTGTACCATTTGGAAATCGGCTAGGGCATATAGTATGTAGGGAAGGAGTGTTGGTGGATCCTGCAAAGGCTGTTTTGATACTGAATATGCCTCCTCCTACAACTTCCAAACAATTGTTGTCAATGTTGGGACAAATGGGATATTATCACCAATTTATCAGGAATTATGCAAGCATAACTTCCCCGTTGGAGAGATTGTTGAAGAAATCTGAAGCTTTCAAGTAGCAACCAGAGTGTGATCAGGATTTTGACACCCTTAAAGAAAAATTGAGCACTGCCCCTATTATGGTATACCCAAAATAGCAAGTGGAATTCCATGTACATATTAATGCCTCTGGCATTTCTTTGGGTGCAATCCTTGCGCAACCTGGTGAAGGAAACTTAGATCATCCCATCTACTTTGCTAGCAGGAAGCTCTCTCAAGCCAAACAAAACTGCACTATCACCTAAAGGGAAGGTTTGGCAATGGTTTATGCTTTACAAAAGTTTAAACATTATTTATTGGGTGGTCATTTTAAATTTTTCAATGATCATTCTGATTTAAAATATTTCGCTAATAAGCCTGTGTTTGAAGGAAATATTTTTCGATGGCTATTGTTGTTTCAGGAGTTTTATTTTGAGGTCATTGTTAAGCTAGGTAAATTAAATGTGGGTCCCGACCATTTGTCTAGACTAGAGGAAGGAGAAAGTAGCAGAGTTGTAGATGACTAGCTCCCAGATGCAGATATTTTCAAAGTTGAATCTATTCTTGATTACTTATTTGACATTACCTTATTTCTGAGCACGAGTTTCTAACCTGAAGGTTATTCCACAACTCAAAATAAACACCTAGTTGTTCACTCTGCAGACTATTAGCTGATTAAAAGTCAGTTGTACAAATTGGGACTAGACAATATCCTTAGATGATGTGTACTTGACCATGAAAGGTTGGATATCTTGTGGGAGTGTCACAGTGGAGATACGGGAGGCCACGTAGGACGTAAGGCAACAACATAGAAAATATTATAGGTAGGATTGTGGTGGCCGAATCTATTCAAGGATGATAAACACTACACCAAAACGTGTGATGTTTTTCAACATGTTGGTAAGTCGTCGTGTAGAGATGAGTTCCAATTACACTCAGTTCTCACCTTGCAAGCCTTCAAGAAATGGGTTGTGGACTTCATTGGTCTCATTAAACCACCGACTAAGAATTCAAAAGCAAGATACATTATTGCCACAACCGATTAATTGACTTGTTGGGATGAAGCAACTGTTGTTTAGGATTTCTTGACAGACACAACAACACAGTTTAATTTTTAGAACATCATTACCAAGTTTGGTTGTCCTCAGAGTTTGACCAATGATCAAGGAGCCCACTTTATCAGTGAGACTATTGCGACCCTCACAAGAGAGTTTATGATTCAACATCATAAGAGCGGTCTGTATCATCTGCAAGCTAATGGAATAGTGGAAGCATTCAACAAGATCTTGGAGAGGGGCTTGACTAAAGTATGTTGCACAAGTCGAGATGATTAGGATGAGTGAGTTCCAGTCGTATTATGGGATTACAGGGCTACTACAAAGATACTACATAAGTATACTCCATTCCAACTTGTTTATGACAAAGAAGCAGTTGTTCCCATTGAGTTCATCACTCAAAGATTATACATTGCACGAGTGAATCATATGACCAATGATGAATTAGTTGCAGAAAGGGTCACAAAATTGATGGAACTTGAGGAAGCCTGATTCTTAGCATATTTTCATCAAACTGTGGAAAAGGATGGACACAAGGCTTGGCATGATGGGCACATTAAGACCAAGAAGTTTGTGCAAGGCAATCAAGTCCTGTTATACGACAGTAAGTACAAAAATCATCCTGGGAAACTATAGATGCAATGGCTCAGACCCTTTATAATTGCGGAAATACGTGACTCTAGAGATATCATTCTCACACAGCTTGACGATATTCTTTGTCTAGGACGGGTGAATGGTGCATGCCTGAAGCCCTACTTTTTTGTTGAATAAGTGAAGTTTCACCGCACTACTGTCACAATGAGTGAGTCTAGTAGGTAGGATTTCCAATTGTTTTTCTATTTTCCTTTTCTATTAATAAAAGAGTGACATGCTTCGTTGTCACTCAGTCTAGAGTTTAGTTGTCACTGTCAATTTATCCAGCCCAGATATCACCTTTGTGGTCAAGGAAGTCTAAATCAAATTCTGGCGCATTTAGTAGCTTCCAAGTTCGAAATTTGTGCCATGTTGTTATCACGTTGTTAGTTAAAAGTCGTTGATACTTTTTTTCTTGTCATCGTGTCATCACCAGTCGCAGTTGTTTAGATTTTAACAATGGTCGATACTTCTCCGGTTGATCGTTGGTATGACCATCACTTTCCCATTCACCTTGTTATCACATAAATTGCAAGTCGGGAAAATCCCAACCCAATCCATAAAATGGTGAGAACTATGGGATACTTACCCACTGTCACCTTAGGTAAGTACTCCCCTCGCTTCAGTGAAGGATAAATCCTACACAAGGGGGGTATCATGGGTGACCCTAGGGGGGAATGAGACGAAAAGTGGAGTAATTGAAGATGATTCCCCTATAGGTCAATCTAATAAGTGAAATATGGATTGGAAACAAGTCTTGGTAAAGGTCAATGGTTTTCAAATGCTTGAGTACCTGCAGAAAAGAATTGTACATGCCTGATACAAGAGAAAAACAAGTATACAAGCCCAATATTCAAATGGAAAAGCAAGTGAAGATTGTTGTCCTATAAACAATAGTAAACAATGATATAAATCAGCAAGTAAATGATAATATAAGCTGATATATACGTCACTGAAAGTCAAATAAAGGTGCAAGAGATTAAGCTAGCAATGACTAGTAAAACTCAAGTAAGATAAAGCTAGACTTTAGTGATAAAGTAAGGTTGTTAGGAAATGTTATTGAAGATATATTATGACAGCCTTATGAATGTAGAAAAAAGGTTGTTATATTAGCAAAATTGAACCACCAAAAATCACAAATAAACCACCCAAAATATGCTCTAATATTAGTAAATTATTATGGAAGTTTTTTGGCAATTTCTGACGGTTGAAGAGTGAGTAAGAGAAATAAGTTTAGATGATTTTTCTGCAGCCCTAATGGCTGTAGCATAAATTTTGTAACAAAAATAAGATCTCCTTGACCAATCAAAACTTCCTAGTGGCTCAAGCAAGCTATTAAGGCAAATAATTGATTCCACTTTAAACAATTTGAGCATCTCTTAAAATTACACATTCCAATGTAGTAATTTATTTCTCCAATGCAATTTTCAGGTTAGTGCTTTGTATCTATTGGGTAAAAGGAGTATCATATGTAAGATTTAGATCTATAATATCAATTGGGGTGTAGGCTCTTCTACTCCCTAGACCAGGCACAACCAACTAAGGTAAGGCTAGGAGGGTGTAAGCCCTTTTACTCCTCCTATTAACCTTGTAAAAAATTGCTTATCAACGAGTAAATAACATGAAACTTGGTGGAGGGTGTATGCCCTTATACTCCTCTAAGGTTTTGAGACAATATTACCAATGAAACTAGAAGAAAACACCAACAAATTGTATAAATTTCCTTACCAATTCCAAAATAGTAAGATTAAACCCTAGTTTACCAAGCAATGTCCATCCATAAGCAAGAGAACAAGCCTCCAAGAGGTGTGCACCAACTTAGCTCCACAATATACCATAACAAAGAATCCAAATAATGTTGTAAAAGAGAGAGATGACCCAAAATTTTCCAAGTAGGGCACAAATTTCACCCAAGTACTCTTTCTCCCGTGAGAGAGCTATGTTGAAATGAAATGAAATTGATCCTTATTTATACAAAACTCCTAAAAAGTGTGTGTCCACATAAATTTAGGGTAAACCAAAAAGTAAGGAGGCCAACCCACTTTAATTTTCCCTTTTACAAAATGATTTTAAGTTTTCACATGAAGAAAACCCTAAAAATGTGATGTCAACCCCTTCGAGGGTCACGTATCGGTCACTTTGGCAAGACATTGAGCTTGAGGATGAAATTGTTGGGTCTCCAAAGGCCTTCCCTTCATGCATTGGGGTATTCTCTCCAAGGTACAAGGGATATTCCTCATAAAAAAATTCCTAGTGTCCATCAAACATCACATCACCACCAAAACCCTATCCCTAGGGTGACGTCAAGCCCTCGAAGATGACGTTTTAGATTCCAAAGTAAAATCGTTGGGCTTGCAATGGTTAGGTGAGGTCCTCCAAGGTCTCTTCCTTTTCCTCCAAAGGAAAAATTCATCTCTTGTACTACCCCAAGGTCTGGGCCATGGCATCCAACCAGTGGGCTTCCTACCCCAATGAAGGCCCAAGTTGGGCTTGTTCCTACAAAATGTCCATTATCAAGGTCCTGCAAATATAGACAAGTACGCCCCCCAAGGATCTCAAGCCAAAGCATCATGACAAGTAAAATCACATTTAATATAAGAGACACCTAAGCATGTCAATAAAAAAGTACCTCATCAAATTAAACAAGTGCTCAAAGACCCTATGCAATTTTCCAAGTTTAGGTATGGGACGGTTGAAAAGGTGACATATTGGGTGAATCAATCCTTAAGTCAAGGAGTGTTTCCTAGGAGGAAAACTCTCTAATTTATGTGTAGAAGATGAAGTGGGTGGGGGTAAGACTTTTGGGCATGGGTTTCATGACATACAAGGGTTCATATTGTCTCATTTATGGGTGCCTTTGTAGAGGGTGTGTTGCACCTTCATTTTCAATGCATCCTTTTTCCAAGCCCATTTATCGCCATTAATTATTTAAAGTGTTTCTAGATTGAAGACAAGGAGAGACTTATACCTAAGCATGAAAAACATTTCCCACCTTGACTCTACCCTGACCACACTATGTTTCCCCAAGTTGAAGACAATCTGTCAGACTTCTACCTAAGCATGAAAAACATTGCCCACACATGCTCTACCTTGGTTGGAATTTTTTTTATATTGTTATTTTTCACGGTTCCCATTAGTTACTTATGAGAGGAATTTCATTATCCTTGGGATCCCTGAGCGAGCATATAGAACTTTTATGATTGTATTTTATATTTTCCAGCTACAAACCTCTGGGCCTTCAACCCCTTCCCATGAAATGAGGTACAATCCCTTCTTGGATTAGTACACCCGAAAATCCAAAAATACAAGGAGACAAAAAGGATGAAGTCTGTAAAATGATAAGTATGATCGAGAATGGTACGATGACTCATTGAGGAGACCTCCCAGTAGAAAATGCATCCCTAAGGGTGACAACTTACTAGGGCGCAATGTCAATCACCAAGCTGAAATAGGGAAAATAACATAATTTCCAAGCAGACATTCTATAATCAAAAGAAGCTCTAAATGCAACATACTAAAAATGCCTCAAATATTAAAGTGATGCTTACCACAATACTTGACTTGTACCTCATGGAGCAAGACCCATCGTCTTCCGGAAGCAAGCCAATGTGGTTCATACCATCCTCATAAATCCAAGAAATGTGGTGGTGAAGTGGGTCTATGTCTGTGCATGTGGACGTTGTAAGTCATCTATCTCTTGGTACTTCGTGTCTGCAACCTGAGGGCCTCGAGACATCATCTCCTTATTTATCCCTAGAAATTGGGGATAACATCTGGCTCCTACTCGGGGACATGTACTCATCGTAGAGTGCATGAGAACCTCGACATCTCCTGGTCATACCTGTGCCTACACTGAAACATAAAACCGTGAAATCTAGGGTGGATCACTCACCCTTTTCTCATATGTATCAAAAATCAAAATCTCAAAAATGACAACTAATCTAGAAAAGAAAATTTTATACTTTTCATATAATATGAAAAAAGAGAAGCATGTAAATAAAAAATGCAAGTAGAGAAAAATGCAGCTAAACTACCATGAGCAACAAAGATGAAAAATGGAAGAAAGGAAGATGACCTACCTACTTACCTAGGGCCCTAGGGCCCTGAAGATCAGGTGATGGGTGATGTAAGGTGAAGTCACACAACTGATGCAACCACTTGCTCAACATCTCACCCAAATGATTTCCCCTGTGCTTAATTATAAAACATATCAAGGACAAGTTAAGCACATAATAATCATGGATAAGAAAAATTATATAATCAATCGTGAAAGGAAAATCATGGAGATGGGTGGGAGGGAGGAGATCTTGCTGGAAAGAGAAACCACAAGCCTGATCATCCTGGAAATCCGACCTGAAATGATGGCCACAAGATTTATCAACCTACTTCTTAATAGGACTATTGTATATAGACGATGGCTCATCTTCATCTTCACTTAGAGCACCACTGCTTCTTGAATATTGAGAGGAGATGAGAGATCGAAAGAAAACTGTATGACTTCCCAAAGAAGAAGAAAGGCAAGGGATAGCCTCATATTCAGAAAAAGAAATCCTTCTGCTACTGAAAAATTGGTTCCCTTTCATATGCATATCCTTATGAAGTGCCTTGGGATGAAAATATTTTTTCTCTGCAGCATGAGTCTTTGATTGCTCTGGGATGACTGCGTCCTTGTATCCATCAAAATCTGAGTAGGAAGGTGGTCGGAAATATTTATAGAACAATTTTGAATCCTCAAAAGGGCATGAATCACAAATCATAAGGGATGATCGAAAATCATCATGAGTGTATGGGGACAAGTCATCCTCAATTGGGTGGAATAAATCTATGACCATATCATCATCAGGTTTCCAAGCATCCGAATCATATGCGCATGAAGACCATTCCTCCAAAGGTGTCAACTCAACCCTCTTTTCCTGAGGAGCACCCTCAATGTCATAAATGGGTTCTTTGTAAAAATTGAATCCCACATCCCATCTACATCTCCTGATTTGTATGAATTCATAGATGTGTTGATCAATCGTGTCGGAGGAGTCCTCCACAAAATCATCTGCATCATTTGGATTAATCACTTCTTCATCTTTACGGGCAGGAAGAAAACAAGGTTGAACATCTTCGCCAAGCGAGAGAATGGACACTGATGATTCATCTAGATTCTCGGTGCGTGAAACTTCATCAGAATTCTTCTTTTTCTTCATGACATACTTTTTTATGGACATAATCCTCCAACGCCTCTTCATCACAACGAGCTTAAACCTCAATGCAAATCACTTTTTTTGCTTTTTCCAAAAAGGAAAACTCTCATTTTTCTCATCATTGTAGACTTGCTCTTCGATAGGTGATGTTTTGTCAAGATCGTGTACTTCCTTGGAGTCTTCCTCTCTGTAGAGATGTTCTTTAGAGGGAATAATCCTCAAATTCTCAATCAAATACAAGGGAAACATCCTTTCCTGAAAAGCATCCTGAAGGTCACTAACAATATCTTAAAATTGTTGAGACTTCGATCCATAACTCTTGAGAAATTGTCAAATAAAGACCATTAAGTCCTCTGGGATGCAAGTATGCTTATTAAAATCTATTTGTTTCTCATTTAGGGATAGCAAGAACAATTGTGTCACAACATTTTCCTGGGTAATTTGATACCAATGAAGGAAATTGATAAATTCAACAACATGTGTGATGGTTGAACATGGATTACCAACAAATTTTAGGATATCATCCCATGCTTTCAGCAGGTATTCATCATATACATCCATGGTTCAGAATATGGAAAGAGTAATCAGGGAAAGGTGGGTTCTTGGGTTGTGAAGTCGTCAGATAAACCTAGAAAGTTCATCAAAGAAAAGGGGAGAGGGAACTTCCCTCAAGTGGAATTTCCGGGCAAGATAGGGAAAGGATTTTGGATATCTTGCCAAAGTGTCGTTAGGGCTTGGAAGAGAATTCAAAATCCTCCCCAGTAACGATGCCAAAATGTTATCGCACAAATTGTAGGTTTGGAAAATCCCGACCCAATCCACAAGATGGCGAGAACTATGGGAATACCTACCCACTGTTACCATAGGTAAGTACTCCCCTCACTTCAATGAAGGAGAAATACTACACAAGGGGGGTATCCTGGGCGAACCTAGGGGGAAATGAGATGGAAAGTGGAGTAATGGAAGATGATGTCCCTATAGTTCAAGCTAAGAAGTGGAATATGGCTTGGAAACAAGTCTTGGTGATGGTCAACGGTTTCCAAATGCCTGAGTACCTGCAGAAGAGAATTGTACCTGCCTGAGACAAGAGAAAAACAAGTATACAAGCCCAATATTCAAATGGAAAAGCAAGTGAATATTTATGTCCTATATAGAAGCAGTAAACAATGATATAAATCAGCAAGTAAATGATAATAGAAGCTACTAGATACGTCATTGAAAGTAAAATAAAAATGCAAGAGATTAAGCTAGCAATTACTAGTATAACTCAAGTAAGATAAAGCTAGACTTTAGTGATAAAGTAAGATTGTTAGGAAATGTTATTGAAGATATATTATAAAATCCTTATGGATGTAGAAAAATGTTGCCACAAGAGCAAAATTCAACCACCAAAAATCACAAATAAACCACCCAAAAGATGTGCTAAGATTGGTAGATTATTATGGCAATTTTTTGGCAATTTCTGACGGTTGAATAGTGAGTAATAGAAAGAAGTTTAGATGAGTTTGTTTCAGCCCTAATGGATGTATCATAAATTTTGTAACAACAATAATATTTCCTTTACCAATAAAAATTCCCTAATGGCTCAAGCAAGCTATTAAGGAAAATAATTGATTCCACTTTAAACAATTTGAGTATATCGTAAAATTACGCATTCCAATGCAATAATTTATTTTTCCAATGCAATTTTCAGATTAGTGATTTGTATCTATTGGGTAAAAGGAGTATTGGATGTAAGAGTTATATCTACAATATAAATAGGGGTGTAGTCTCTTCTACTCCCTATAGAATGCAAAACCAACTAAGTTAAGGCTAGGAGGGTGTAAGCCCTTTTACTCCTCCTAGTAACCTTGTAAAAAATGGCTTATCAACTAGTAAATAGCATGAACCTTGGAGGAGGGTGTATTCCCTTATACTCCTCCAAGGGTTTGAGACAAGATTGCCAATGAAATTAGAAGAAAACACCAACAAAATGCAGAAATTTCCTTACCAATTCCAAAATAGTAAGATCAAACCCTAGTTTACCAAGCAATGTCCATCCATAAGAAAGAGAACAAGCCTCCAAGAGGTCATGAAAAATTACTAGGAAATAGCAGGAAAGGTCATGAAAAATTACTCATGGGGCGAGTGTACACTCGATGCTATAGTAGTGTCCTAGTTTAGTAAAAATGGTGCACCCTTGAACTGGTGCAAATACCTACTCACAAAGATGTTGCATGCTTGTGTCGATGTGCATGAGCAGGACACATACTTCATATATGGATACCTATTGTTCACTTTTGCTATGTTGAAGTGGAAACCACCCCAAGTTCAATGCCTCTCCCATGATCCTGACAGTCGAATCGCCAAGCTCTTCGACCCTTGACACAATCACACTGATATTACTCACTCGACATAACTCAACGCTACATTTTTACAATGGCACAACGACCTGATTTCCGCCACACAACGCCCAAGGATTCTACAGGTGCTGCTTAACCGACACACCCATAATATCTTGTTCGACATGAACTGTGACTGGACATTTGTGAGGCCCTGAACTGTAGCTCTGACTATTTTTAACATCCCTTCATTGCCTTTCTATTTGGATGAGGAAATTCTAGACAAGGAAGTCATGGGATGGCCGAGAGTTACAAAGGAAAATAAATAATCAGGTTTTACCTACTAGATGCCTCCCATTTCACAGGGGCCAACTCCTGCACAAACACCTGGTGTTGGGACCAAATCATCCAAGAGAGATCAAACACCTTCAATCTCAAAGGAAGGGGAAGACTTAGGTGAAAAGGAAGCACTACCTCAGGGGCCCGTTCATATTCCTTTCTCATCGATCATGGATGACACCACCATATTTGGTAAGTAATTGCATGAAGTTTTTGCATCTTCCTTTCCTTTAAAGAAGTAGCTCATTGACTCTCCCTCCAATTATGTTGTTGACCCCATCATAACTAAGGCCAGACCTCTATCTTCCCTTCCACCTCTAATCCACACCACTACCCCTCCGATCTGCACCACTATCGACATTCCTTCCTTGGTCCCTGTGATAACCATCATTGATGACCCCTCAGTGAAGTAAAAATATACCCTCATCATTGAGGAACTTCATAGCCAACAACATAGGTTTCTCGTCACATCCCATTCACCACTCCATGATCCACTACCCACACCCACTTTAACATGGTCTTTCCAGAGTCTATTGACCCCTTTGCCACAGATGCTGGCACCGCCATCCCACTTCCCTTTGCTTATACCCAGTTTTTGCAAGTCCCAATCCCCCTAGACACACAACCACACATTGTTCTCCATTATGAGCTAGATAAAAGGACAAAGGTGAAAATGCAGATGGACCTGGATCCTCCAGATACTCATATGGAAACCCATGAAGATACTCACTCAGATCATAATACTAGTTCCATTAAGGAACAAATTGATCTGATGCTACATGACCCTTAGCAGTGTCAAAAAATATTGGATATGTGCATTGAGTGCATGGATTTGATTGCGACACTCCCTCCCACAGTTTAGGACCGAATCTACCATAGTCTCCACCCTACGTCACCTAGTTCTGATGATGTTGGCATCCCTAGCCTTTCTAAGCGATTGGTAACCAGTGGCCAACCACTGGCTTCATGGTTTCCATTAGCTCAGTCCATAACCAGTGGGGAGCTCGCGACTTGGTCCACTCCCCAAATTGTCCATATCATTCGAGCCTCCATGGATCAACTTGAGCAGAGGATTACTACAATAAAGCAGACCACCGATGAGCTCGAACAACAAACGCAACAAATGTATGCACACATCACTGTAGCATCATCTCGTAGAGAGCATGAACATGGCTTGCGGGTACAGACTGAATCCACTATTGCGGCTGTGTCAGAGAAATTTGTTCACTTCTGGACCATCTTCAGACAAGTTTCTCCTATGCTCCTTGAGGACATCACTCCAGTTGCACCTCCGCAATGAATTGACCTCATGGCTGATGCCTAGTCATAACTAACAACAAAGACCAACACCTTGCAACAAGAGTTGACTGTGATCAAGTAGAAAGAAAAGGAGCATCCCAAAGAGATGATGTAGAAGCTTACGTAGGCAGTTAGAGAGGGAAATCAAGTCATGTACTTTCTTCATGAGCATGTTGAGGAATGTAGCCGACTCTTTGACATGGTTAATGACTGGGCCGACTTACTAGAATGACGCGGTCAACCAATCAACGAATTACGTGCACAACTCAACAATATGCATGTGGAAGCCCGAGCCCTTACTGACCCTGTTCCACAGACATCCAAGTTTGTAGAGATCAAGGTCGAAGATGAATGACTTGATGTGATGGATGAGTCCAGAAGGGCCACAAATAAAGAGATTTGAAACTTTCGACCTACAATGTAAGCCAAATATGTCCAGATGCAACAGCTTGAGTCCATTGCCAACACATAATGGACTACTTTGTTAGATGCTAAGTTGGAGGAGCTTGATATGATCGATGCTTAGGAATTTGTTGTGGGAGCCTCAATTTTGGCGAGGAAATGATAGGACCATGTGGATCATTATGAAAATTTCCACCATCAAGCCCTCACCATTGTACCCAAGTTGGGTCCTCTGTTTGAGGGAGACCACAATAGAGAAGCGAAAGGTTGACCTGGGACGAGTCAAATATTGTGGTCGGGGCCTGTTGGGTCCTACGTTTTTTAGGGATCCTCATTTTTGTGGAAATACAAATGTTTTGCAGGAAAGCACAACATGGTAGAGAAAGATCAGAAGCGGCGGAAAACAGTTAGACCAGTAAAAAGCCAACTGGCAATTTAACAATAGTGAAAAATCATCATGCGCCAACTGGAGAAGTAATGGAAAAGTCAAAGAGCTCAAGCACATGCAAGGAAGAAGTGGAATCAAGAAGCCAAGAAGCATCCAAGGAAACAATATAAATCTAGAGTTATGTAATGGGAAAGGGTTACGTTACTCTCTTATGCGTTGGTTTTACCGTTGTTAATGGTATGATGATTATTATTAAGTCTATCTTGTACGAACTATTGTAAATGGGTTTTGAATGGAACTGTGCTTGCACAAAATCTTAAGAGTTTGTAACGAGAATTTGGGAATAGATTGTGTTGTATAATCTATTGTTTGAGAGTTGTAATTTCTATAAAACTAGGACGAGGTGATGATAATATATAAGAAGGTTATTTGGGATCTAAAATTTTGTTATCATGTGCATGGATCCGTATTTTCTTGGTTGCGTGATTGCTTTTGTTATGTCTATTTCTCAATTAATCATTGTTTATGTATGTCTTGTTGTGTATTGATGAATTGAACTGTATATGGTCATGTTGAACACGATGGTGCATCCTCTGTGTCTCCCTTCACCACTTAAGTCTCGGTTGCGCTTTGGGTGAGACATCTTTCCCTTGCGAAAGGTTGATTATTCCAGCATTGCTAGACTACAATGATATCTTTGTTGGTAACCTCTGAGAACCCTGGTCTTGATCTTGCGCCAACAATGGGATCACATTCCTGACGAGAAAACGAAAGATTTATAGCCTAAAAATGAGAAGTGTATTTTTGTTGGATATTATGAAGATGTCAAAGGTTACGTACTTCTTCAACCCCATTCTAATGAAATTTTTATTTGAAGAGATGTTAAAATTGATGGAAATATCTTATCCTGCGAGCCTAATTTGGTGTTTGTGCCTTCTTTGTCCTGCGAGCCATATTAAACATTTGTGTTATCTTTTGTTCCCTCTCTGGTTTCTTGTTCTTCATATGATGACATTAAGGATTAAAATCCACCTCCACCTGCTCACTTTCCTCTAGATGATTCCATTGAAAGTGAACCTACACCAACACCATCGCTTCCTAGATGGGTTCATTCAACACAAGAAGCAATCAATAATCTTTCCAGTGATCATTCATATAAGTGTCAGAATCATTCATAGTTCCAACAAGTCTCTTCTATTTTGGCTCAAGTTTCAGAGACTCATGATCCATAAACATGTGCAGAAGCTTTAGGTCATCCAGATTGGGACACGACAATGAATGAATAATATTATCACACAAGTTGTAGGTTGGGAAAAGCCCATCCCAACCAAAAAATGGTGACAAATAAGAGAACACCTATCTACTGTCACATTAGATGGATATTCTCATCACTTTAGAGATTAAGTAATCACCTCAAGGGGTGAATCCCGGTGACCCTGGGGGAAATGAGATGGAAGATGAAAATATGAAGAAGAGTCCCCCTGTTAGTCCCTAAAGTTGCACTTGAATGTAAAAGGGAAAGCTAGGGAATCATCAAATTATTGCAATGGATTTTATAGATAAATGTATAATGGTTTTTGAAATTGGGTTGAAGGTTAAGAAGTGGGTAAAATAACAATATCAATTTCAGATAACAAGAAAAAATTCATATCACACTTGCTTAGTAAATGGTAGTCAACCTGATGAATTAGATAACAAATTGTAACATGAAAGACAAAAATATGTAAGTTTCCAATCTGTCCACTCACATAGGAAATCCTTGATCCTAAATATAATTCAAGAACAAGAACACGTACTTAAACACAAATCAAGTTATGAACAAGCAATCAACAAAATCTTTACTGGCTTAAATAATGAACAAGATATATCAAATGCTTTGCAAAAGATAAATATGCATTCAAGTAAGAAAAGGAAGAATAAAGACAAGAATATGAGTCCAACCATCAAATATCCTTTTCCATTTAGTACAAAATGTAATAAGTCTTAGTCTTTACAATCAGAAACAAAGTTTTCTTCAAAAATATATCCACTTCCCCCTTCTTTAATTTCTCCTTCTGCAGAGTTTATATAGAAAAAGTACATAATTATCAAGATCCAAAAGAAATGGATCTGAAAACCTCCTCATCCATATTTAGTTTATCATTTCAAACAATCAAAGAGGAGATAAGATCTGATCTCCAAGTCGAATTCATAAGGTGGCTCATCAACTATTCAACTGTTGTCTATGAGTTATTTTAGGAAAATAAATCTGGCAAATTCTTGAAAAATAGGGTCCAAATATCTCTTCATATCTCCAAAACCATGATAGTTGTGTAAAACCTGAGAGAGATTTTTGTAAATATGTTCGTTCATGACAAAAAACTTTTCCAGAGTTTTAAAATTCATCTCTAGTTTCTCGAAAAACGTGCCTAAAATTAGTTTCTAAAACATGAAACTGATTTTTGTGAAATTCTAAAAAAATAGGCCTCAAAGATATATTTGAATATCTCAAACTGTGATATTTGTTGACAAACGGAGAGAGGTTTTCTAAATCAGTCTGTTCCTGACAAAAACATTTTCCAGTGTTTTAAAATTCGTCTCCAGTTTCTCGGAGAACGTTCCCAAAGTTGGTGTCTAAAACAAGAAAAACCAGCAAGCTACATGAAGGTTTCAGTAGCGCCTTTCTTTTCATGCAGATTTTTTTATATTTTCTTTGTTGATGCATCCCCTGTGGCTCTTCTGTCTCTGGAATGTACTCAAATTCTTGCTTGATCTCAACCTTCTCTAGATTGTTTTTAAGAACAGTCAAATGGTCTCGTTTCAAAGAGGACTTGGTTAAAGATTCAGAGTTTAGACTTAGCTTTTTTTTTGTTGCTCTAGTTACATGCCTCATTGGATGCTCTGCAATTTGTTTACCCTTCTCATCCTTTCTCTATTTCTTCACAGGTTTATTATAATGTTCTTCTTCAGGATCCAATTTAACTTTTTTCAACTTGTGTGAAGAAGCAACTGGTGACTGTCCCTTTTCCTCCTCTGTACTTTCCATTGTATCATCATCAATGATAACCTCATTTTATTTCTTAATAGCAGGATGAAATAAGGCATTTGAATTTAACCTCAGCTTATTAGTTTCCCTAGTTTTAGATCTGTTGGGATAATTCACTACTAGTTTACTCTTTCCTTTCTTGCTCAATCTCTTACCTCTAACTCCTGCAACAGATTCATCTTTTGGAATAGGGGACTCAATATGAGTTTAAATTTCCATCTCTGATTTTGTTTTTAATTTCCTTTTTTGTGTTCTGGTCATCTTGGCTACAGGGAAATATTTATGTAAATCCTCAGCCTCCTGCTCTGACTGCAACTTCCTTTTGCTGGATCGGGTTATTCTGGCTACAGGGGAACTTTCTTTCACTGTAACAATAGGATTTTTAAGAACCCTGATTACCTTTTTGGATTTTTGTTGTAGAGTGGTTTTATGCTTGGACCCTTGTTCTTCAAGTTTGAGTGATTCAATCAACCAATCCCAAGAACGTTGGACTTCTCCCAAAGCATACATAACTAGGGTTTTGATCAGTATTTGGTAAAATAGACTTTTACTAGCGGTTGCAGGATGAGTCTGTATCCTTTTAGACATCTTTGACAAGATTTTTAATAAAAAGAAAGGAAAACACAGAGGACTATCACCATTCAAATGCATCAAAAACATAATATGATAAAGATGGACAAGGGAAAAATTTCCCTTCACATGTAATGTACCTGTTAATAATCATTAAATCAGTCTTCCATTCTTTCTTCATCCAACTCTATGGAATACATTGACTCCAGTTAGGGATTTGGCATTCTGGAAGTAAAAACTCATTTACAATTTCCATAGGAATTATCTCCTTCTTCCACCATCTCTCTCCATACATTGATAACTTGCATGCAGTCCCAATCGAATGTTTTATCACATGTATCATAAATTTTCCCTCCATTTTCTCGAATCCATCAAAGTTTTGCGCAAACATCATGGAGACTTTTTCATGATAACCCTGGAGTGTTGAACAGAATTTAAACCACCTTGCATCTCTGAATTACTAAGAGATTTGAAAATAAGCCTCAAGAAATTCTATACCCTTTGGTTCTAAATGAGTGATTTTCCCACTTTTCTTAGGTGCCATGATATTGATTACAATCCATGAATATATGAGACTACTTAGTTTTTCTATCAGTAGTATTTGGAACCTCTGAAAATATGAAAGATGTGGAAGATTTCTATTTCCTGCAAAACATGTATAAATTGATACAAAGATATAATTAAGGACTCGTGTATCGTATTGTATGAATCATAACAGGAAACCTGTGAATTGATATCAGAATTATTGTACAAACCCAATCCCTTTGAATAAGGATCAAAACTGAAAACACAACTTGATCCTAATCATGATATTGGATATAGGCAATTATCTCGAACAGTTTCTGGCACGATCTTTGGGAGTTGGCGCATTTGAAACAATGATTATTCCTGGTGCTACAAGAATAATGTTATTCTTGTAGTGCCTTTTCCCTTTGCAAAATTTCAAATTTAAAATGAGAAAAAGGGACTTGTATCTTGATGGAAAGATCCTAAATGTCTTATTTTAACCTTAATCACACTAAAACATGTCAAAAATGCTTAAAAAGGATAATGCAAGCACACTTTAAAAGATGTAGAAGAAGAAAATCAAAGCTTAAAATGAAGCTAGGAAAGGGTAGGGCATGGAAAAGAGTAGTTCAACAGTCATTAACAAAATTAGGGACTAACACTGGCTCCTTCTAGGGATGATGCTCTCCGTGTGAGGCATCAAGAACTCACAAACCAGCGTGCCTTCATTGTTTATATCCATGCAACCTACCATTCAATGTTGAAACCATACCATAGCAGTGCCTTATCCATTGGGCTATGGAGTATTTATTATTGATCTACATCATACCAATAAACTAAAAACAAACTGCTCGGATGCAATCTTATTCAACCATCCTACTATACTAACCAACTGAAATCATGTTGATCATGTGTAGGTGAATTTCCAATGCAACCATGTAATCATTTTACTGAGAAAATAGTCTTCTTTGCAACTGACTGAAAGAATACAGAAAAACTGAGACATTTGCAGCAAAAATATAATATACAACTTATACTCACCGTCATATTTTGTTTGCATATCAAATGCTACAACACTGGCTCTATGTAGATGGCCACTGGATCATGAAGGGAATGATAAAATTCTAGTCATTGTAGAAGACCAAGTTGTTGATATATAATTTATGCTCCATCGATGAAACAAGAATCCTCTTGAAACAATGCTCGAATATCACACATTCCATTACAAACTGGGACAACAAAGAGCTCTTGAAACTGTCCAATATATTCTTGACCTGGGAATCCTTTAAAAATGTTTGAAAAAATAATATGAAGAGGATTGAAAGGCATCAAATTGTCTTCATTGATTTCAACATTCAAAGCAACATGCTCAATGTAATCTGCATCATGTTGCAATGTTTCTTCAAAATCTGCATAATGACAATTACATACTAGTCTATTGATATCACCTCCTAAGCATGTTGAAATAGAAATTTGCTTATCAGAATCAAGCTCTAATTCTAATTATAATTGTCATACACAAGCTCTGATTCCTCACGGATAATGGATTCAATTCCCTCATGAAACTGCTTTTCAAACTGCTCAACATCATGGACGTCTGGATCCAAGACTCCAATATCATTATCATATTCATCAAAAACTGGAGAACTTTGATACATATCTAATGGTAATGATGAAGAATAAGAATTATGATCTTCAAGATGATTTACAACAAAATTTTCTTCAATAAAAAGTTGATCTTCACAAGAGCCTGCAGTCGCAAGATCTTCATGATGATCACCACTCAGATTACAGGAAACATCTTGAAAGCTATCAAATCCAACCTTAGCTTCATTCATTTGACATATTCCTTCATGAATTTCATCACTAAATTTTCCCAATCATTGGTGCTAAGAGATTTAATTTGTTAACAACAATTATGCATTAAGAGCTCAACATGATAAATCCTTTTACAATATGAATGAAAAATAGCATGGAAATCCTTTAATGATGAAAGACCAGAAATAGGTAGAGATCGGTACCATTGTCTCACCTCTCCTTCCAAGGAGTACACAAACATTTTCATCAATACATCTTCATGATGAATATTATGTTGGTCCATGTATTGATGAAACTCAATCAAATGTTGTGCAGGATGATCATGATCATCTCCTCTGAACCTCGGAGGGTAGTCTCTCCATTCATGCATAGTAGGAACAACATTTGGGAATCCAAGAACAATAGATAAATTGAATGGAGCAAACCTTCGTGCCAAAATGGCTTCCATAGCCTTTGACATCCTGGATCAGTGGAGTCACCGACATATTCTTCCTTCATGGAGTCACCAGGTGAAATATGCAGTCAATTTGTCACCAACTCTTGTTCACCATCAAGAACTAGTCTTAGTCATTGTCGTATAGCCCAGGGAAGATAATATTCGTTACCCCATCTCTGGCAACGACGCCAAAAGATGTTAGTTCCTAAAGTTTCACTTGACTGTAAAGGGAAATCGAGGGCATCATCAAATTATTGCAATGGATTTTATAGATAAATGTATATTGGGTTTTGAAATTGGCTTGAAGGTTACGCAATGGGCAAAATAACAATATCAATATCAGATAACAAGAACAAATTCCTGTCACACTTGCTTAGTAAATGGTAGTCAACCTCATGAATTAGATAGCAGATTACAACACGAAAGAAAAAAATATGTAAGTTTCCAATCTGTCCACTCACATAGGAAATCATTGATCCTAAATATCATTCAAGAACAAGAACACATACTTAAACACAAATCAGGTTATGAACAAGCAATCAACAAAATATTCATTGGCTTAAATCATGAACAAGATATATCAAATGCTTCACATAAAGACAAGAAGAGGAGTCTAACCATCATATAACCTTTTCCATTTAATACAAAATGTAGTAATTCTTAGTCTTTACAATCAGAAACAAAGTTTTCTTCAAAAATATCACCACTTCCCCCTTCCTTAATTTCTCCTTCTTCGGAGTTTATATAGAAGAAGTACATAATTATAAGGATCCAAAATAAATGGATCTGAAAACCTCATCCATATTTAGTTTATGCCTTCAAATAATCAAGGAGGAGATAATATCTGATCTCCAAGTCGAATTTATGAGGTGGCTCATCAACTGTTGTCTATGAGTTATTTTAGGAAAATAAAGCTGGCAAATTTTTGAAAAATAGGGTCCAAAGATCGCTTCATATATCCAAAAATGTGATAGTTGTGTAAAACCTGAGAGAGGTTTTTTGTAAATCAATCTGTTCCTGACAAAAACCTTTTCCATAGTTTTAAAATTCATCTCCAGTTTCTCAGAAAACATGCCTAAAATTAGTGTCTAAAACATGAAACTGATTTTTGCGAAATTCTGAAAAAATAGGCCTCAAAGATATATTCGAATATCTCAAACTATGATAGTTGTTTCAAAACAGAGAGAGGTTTTTCTAAATCATTCCATTCCTGACAAAAACCTTTTCCAGTGTTTTAAAATTCGTCTCCAGTTTCTCGGAGAACATTCCCAAAGTTGGTGTCTAAAACAATAAAAAAACAACAAGCTACAAGAAGGTTTCGGTAGCGCCTTTATTTTCATGCAGATTTTTTGATATTTGCTTTGTTGATGCATCCCCTGTAGCTCTTTTGTCTCTAGAATGTAGTCAAATTCTTGCTTGATCTCAACCTTATCTACATTTTCTTTAAGAACAGTCAAATGGTATTGTTTCAAAGAGGACTTGGTTAAAGCTTCAGAGTTTAGACTTAGTTTTTTTTTTTGTTTCTCTAATTACATGCCTCATTAGAGGCTCTGCAATTTGGCTACCCTTTTCATCCTTTCTTTGTTTCTTCATAGGTTTATTACGATGTTCTTCTTCAAGATCCAATTTAACTTTTTTCAACTTGTGTGAAGAAGTAACTGGTGACTGTCCCTTTTCCTCCTTTGTACTTTCCATTGTATCATCATCAATGATAATTACATTTTATTTCTTAATAGTAGGGTGGAATAAGGCCTTTGAATTTAACCTCAGCTTATTAGTTTCCATGGTTTTAGATATGCTGGGATAATTCACAATCGGTTTACTATTTCCATTCTTGCTCAATCTCTTACTTCTAACTCCCACAACAGGTTCATCTTTTGGAACATGGGACTCAGTTTGAGTTTGAATTTCTATCCTTGATTCTTTTTTTAATTTATTTTTCTGTGTTCTTGTCATCTTGGCTATAAGGAAATATTTATGTAAATCCTCAGCCTCATGCTCTGACTGCAACTTCCTTTTGCTGGATAGGGTTATTATGGCTACATGGGAACTTTCTTCATTGTAACAACAAGAGTTTTAGGAACCCTCTTTACCTTTTTGGATTTCTGTTCTAGAGTGGTTTTATGCTTGGATCCTTGTTCTTCAAGTTTGAGTGATTCAATCAACCGGTCCCAAGAACGCTAGACTTATCCAAACACAGAGGACTATCACCATTCAAATGCATCAACAACCTAATATGATAAAGATGGACAAGGGAAAAATTTCCCTTCACATGTAATGTACCTGTGAATAATCATTAAAGCAGTCTACCATTCTTTCTTCATCCAACTCTATGGAATACCCTGACTCCAGTTAGGGATTTAGCATTCTGGAAGTAAAAACTGATTTACAATTTCCACCTTGCATCTTTGAATTTCTGTGAGATTTGAGGATAAGATGCAAGAAATTCTACACCCTCTAATTCTAAACGAGTGATTGGCCCACTTTTCTTAGGTGCCATGATATCGATTATAATCCCTGAATATATGAGACTACTTAGGATTTCTATCAGTAGTATTTGGAACCTCTGAAAATATGAAAGTTGTGGAAGATTTCCATTTCCTGCAAAACATGTATAAACTGATACAAAGATATAATGAAGGACTCATGTATCATATGTTATGAATCATAACAGGAAACCTGTGAATTGATATCTTACTTATTGAGTACAAACCCAATCCCTTTGAATAAGGATCAAAACTGAAAAACACGACCTGATCCTAATCATAAATGATATTTAATTTAGGCAATGATCTCAGACAGTTTCTGGCACAATCTTTGGGAGTTGGCGCATTTGAAACAAGGATTATTCCTGGCGCTATAAGAATAACATTATTCTTGTAGCGCCTTTTCCCTTTGATAAATTTCAAATTTAAAATGATAAAAAAGGGCTTGTATCTTGATGGAAAGATCATAAATGTCTTATTCTAACCTTAATCACACTAAAACATGTCAAAAATTCTTTAAAAGGATAATGCAAGCACACTTTAAAAGATGTAGAAGAAGAAAATCAAAGCTTAAAATGAAGTTAGGAAAGTGTAGGGCAGGGAAAAGAGTAGTTCAACGGTCATTAACAAAATTAAGGACTAACAGTCCCTATAGGTCAATGATGGAAGGTAAGAAGGGCTTGAAAAGATTCTCGTAGATGGTAGAAGATATGTCACAACATAGTAGACTTGCCAAGTGGTGATTGTACCTGCTCGAGACACAATGAAAACAAAGATACAAGCCAAATAATATGTTGGACAAGCAAGTTAATCTTGTTGTCCCTAATTGCAGCAGTAAACAACAATATATATCAGCAACAAGATGATAATAAGAGCTGCAAATAAAGATGCTAAAAGTCTAGTTAATATTTGCAAGCGACAAGCTAGCAATGACTAGTTTAAATCAAATATTAATGCATAAGACTTTAGCAATGAAACAAGGTTGTAAGTAAAAGGTATTGCATAGATACTATTTCAGCCTTATGGCTGTAGAAAACAAGTTGTTACAGAAATAAATTCAACCACTAAAACTTACAAAGAGTCCACCCAAAATATGCACTGAGATTAGTAGATTATTGTGGCAAACTTTTAGCAAATTCCAATGGTTGAAAAGTGAGTTATTAAGAGAGTTGTATTAGGGTTTATGCAGCCCTAATGGCTGAAGATGAAAGTTTATAATAGCAGCAAGAATCATTCCAAGGAGAAAGACTCCCTAATGGCTCAAAGGTACATTAGGCACAAAGATCACTTTCTAATTTAGACGATCTCAAAATTCCAAAATTTCACGTTTACCAATGCAATATTTTATTTCTCCAATGCAATTGACTAGTGCCAATAACTATTGGGTAAATGGAGTCTCTTGATCCAACAAGTTGGATGAGTTACTTCCTTAGGGGTGTAAGCCCTTTTACTCTCCAAGAAAAACCCTAACCAATAAGGAAAACCTAGGAGTGTGTAAGCCCTTTTACTCCTCCTTGTATCCTTTGTACAACAAATTATTTCACAACAATTATGATGGACTTGGAGGGGGTTGTATTCCCTTATACGCCCCAAGAGATCATCAAATCAACCTTACAACCAAGAAAAGAGAGAAACAAGCTTGTAACTCTTACCTAGTTGAAGCATTAACAAGATAGAACCTTGATTCACCAAACAAAATACACCATAAAGCAAGACATATCCTCCAAGAGAGATAGAGTAATACTTCATCCACCAATAGCCCAAAGAAACCAAGACAAGAGTACAAGAGAGAAGATATTTCCCAAAGAGGGCGCAAATTTCAGCTAGGAAAACCTCTCACAATGGGATATCCATGATGAAAATGAGATACACATGATCTCTATTTATACAAAATGTTATAAACATAGTTTGTCCACATAATTTAGGGTAAACCACAAGATAAGGGGTCAACAACCCTAATATTTCCCCTTTACAAAATAATATTATTTAATTCATACTTTTGCACATGAAAGAAACCCTAAAACATGACGTCACCCTCCTTTTCAATAACTTTTGGCACTTTAAGTCAAGTCATTGAGTTGGAGATGGGTGAGATAAGCCTCCAAAGGCTAGGTGTCTTTGATCCAAGACATATCCTCCATGATCCATGGGCTCTTTCCTCCAAAACATGCCAAGTGTCCGCAACCACCACCAAACTCTAGCCCTACTATGACGTCAAGTCCTCAAGGGTGACGTTTTGGCCTTCTTGGGAAAAATGTTTGGGTGGTAGGGGCTAGATTAGGTCCTCCATGACATATTCTATGCCTCCAGAGGCATGTCTTCATGATCCAACATGTGGGCCCTTAGCATCCAACCCGTGGTCTTCAAGCCCCATGGAATCCCAAGCTAGGCTTGTTCCTCCAAAATTGTCCACCAGTTGGGTCCTGCAAAGACAAATGGATACACCATCCAAGGATCTCAAGTCAAAGAATCATGATGAGTAAATAAAACCAATAAAAGAGCCATATAAGCAAGTACATCAAAACCACCTCATCAAAATAAACTAATTTTCAAAGACCCTATGCAATTTTCCAAGTTTAGGCATGGGAGGGTTGACAAAACGACCTATTGGGTGAATCGTTCCTCAAGTTTAGGGGTGTTTCCCGAGGGGACCTACCTCTAATTAATGTGGATGAGGTGTCACGGATGAGGGGGAGACTTTTGGGCATGGGGTTCATGACATACAAAGGTTTGTAGTGTCTCACTTATGGGTGCCTTTGTAGAGGGTGTGTTGCACCTTCGTTTTTAATGCAACCATTTTCCAAGCTCATTTGTTGCCTTTTATTATTTAAGGATGCTTCCAGGTTGAAGCCAAAGTGGGGCTTCTACCTAAGCATGAAAAAATGTGCCCACCTTGACTCTACCCTAGTCAAATCATGCTTCCCCAAGTTGTAAATATGCATGGGGATTCTACCTAAGCAATAAAAACAGTGCCCACACATGCTCCACCCTGGTTGGAATTTTGTTATATTTATTTTTCACAAGTCTCATTAGTTTCTTATGAGAGGCATATAATTGTCCTCATAATCCCTTGGTGAGCATATAGAAGGTTAATGGTTTTTCTTTTATCTTTTTTCACCACAAGCCTTTGGGCCTTCAGTCCCTTCTTCCCATGAAGTGAGGGACAACCCCTTCTTGGGTCGGTATACCCGAAAAACCAAAAAGATGAGGAGATGAGGGGATGAAGTATGGAAAGTGACAAGTATGTTCATGAATGGCATGATGAATCGTCAAAAGGACCTCCCAGTAGCATACCTATACCTAAGGGTGACCCACTTACTAGGGTGCAATGTCAACCACCAAAGTGAAATAGGGAAAATAACATAATGTCCAAGTAAATGTCACAAAATCAAAAGTAGTAGTATATGAAACAATCACAAATGCCTCAAATATTTAAATGACACTCAACATAATGACTAACTTCTACCTCATGGAGAGAGACCCAATGTTTTTTAGAGGCCAGCTGATTTGGTGGATACTGTCATGATCAACCTAGAGCTGTGGTGGTGAAGTAGGTCTCTTCCTGTGCAAGTGGACATTGTTGGTCAAGTTTTCTCGTAGTACTCCATGTATGCAACCCGAGGGCCTCGAGACATCATCTCCTTAGTTATCCCTAGGAGTTCGGGATAACAAATATTTTTCTCTTTAATGGAAAATGATACTTGGGATCTTGTACCTCTTCTGAAAGGAAGAAAACTTGTCATATGTAAATGGGTGTACAAAATAAGTATGCAT
>ML811719.1:46457-103127 GCA_009831015.1 Picea engelmannii | reverse complement strand
CATCTTCACTGGACATTTTTGGACATAATTATTTTCTTGTTTGGGTACCCAATTGGCTCATAGCTCATCCTATCATCCTCAATCTGATGGAAAAACTGAGATAGTGAACAAATGTCTGGAAGGATACCTTCGTTGCTTTGTCTCCAATAAACAAACACAATGGTTCAAATGGTTACCCTTGGCATAATGGTGGTATAACACTTCTTTCATACTGCAACAAAAATGACACCATTTATGGCACTCTATGGATACCACCCTCCTTCCATCACTTCTTATCTAAAATAAAAATCTAAGGTTCAAGCAGTGGAAGATCACATCGAGCATTAACAACAAGTTCTCCAAATCTTAAAGGACAACCTGACCATGGCAAAAAATTGCATGAAACAACAAGCAGATCATCATCGTAGTGAAAAAAAAATTGAAGTAGGGGATTGGGTGTTTTCAAGACTGCAACCATACAAACATATGTCCCTCAAGCAAGCCAAGAAGGATAATAAATTATCACCAAAGTACTATGGACCGTATAAGGTGTTGCAAAATATTGGTACTATAGAATACAAACTGGAGTTGCTTGCATCTTTACGAGTACACCCAGTTTTCCATGTTTCATGCTTAAAGAAGGTTATAGGTGACAAGATCTTAGTTCAAACTATATTGCCAGAACTTGATGAGGAAGGAAAAATCATATTGGAGCCTGAAGCTATCACTGACACAATAATTTTCCAGCTAAGGAATAGATCCATTTCAGAGTATCTCATTAAGTGGAGGAAACTACTTGTTGAAGATTCCACTTGAGAAGATGAGTCTTTTATATAGAAGCATCCAAAATTATTCAAGCGTTGTGGACAACACTTGTCTGAAGGGGAGGGGAATGTTAAGCCCTAAATAGTTGCACGTTACCCCTTAATTAGGGCACATTACATTAGTAATGTTATTTTATTTATGTCGGCTTGGGTCCATTAGTTGTAATTGTACCTCCTAGTCTCCTATATATACCAAGGACACCTTTTCATTTGAAATCATCTGGTATTTGGAAATCTATGTGGTGTATAAGGAGGTTTCCCCCTCAAAGAGGCTTATTATCTTAAATTCTCTCTTTTTCAAGGCGTTGAGTACTTATTCTGAGGTTTTTATATGCTATCTTGGTATTTGGTTCCTAACAGAGTTATTCAAGTACATAGGGGAAGTAAATGAGGAACACGAGGATTTACAAATACAATTATTCATATGTTTCATGTCGTTTGAAGTACAAGACTGGATTAGGAATTGTTGCAAAACAAAAGGTATATCTTCTCTCATGGATCTCCTTGGAAGGTTTCTTGAATTTTGGAGCCCATGGTTTCAAACATATGAAGACGTCCTTCAAGAGCTCACAACATCCCTTGAAGAAGAAGGTTTCTTGTTGGACCTTCTCATAGAGGACCTTAGGGAAGCACACCATGCTCAAGAAGAAGACTCTATTGGGAATCCCATCCACATGAAGATGAAACATTGGTATTTTCTCCACCAATTGAAGAAGAAGAAGAAACCCACAAAGGACAATAACGATGGAAAAAATTCTCCCAAAGGTTGAAGGAAAATGTTAAAGAAGATAAGAAGTTTTGCAAGCAATTGGTTGATCGTTTCAGAGATGTACATATTTTAATTAACCTTTGTGCATTGAGATTAAAGGAGCATGACCTCATAGTGGAAAAGTATGAGCAATGTCCCACTGATTTGGTAGAACAAGAACTCGCTAAAGCATATTGTGGAGTAAAAACACTATATGTCGTCATACAAAATAAATATGATCAACCTTTGGTTCTATCCAAGATATTGGAGTTTGATATAGAAAGAGAATAATGGGGTGATTCAGAGGAAGACACAAATTTTGACGAATTTAACCTTCCATATGATCAAGAGAGCGATGAAGATCATATTGAAGACCAAGAATTTATTGAAGAAAAGCCATTATCTTGAGCATTCTTTGGATGACTCTGAAGCAAGAACCCGAAGAGGTGACTCATGAGGAAAGTCACCAAGTGCAATGTGAGCTTCCTTATGAACCTATTGAATAACACTTCAATGAAACACATCATGTTGAAGATCCAGTATGACAATAAGAATTTCTTGAAGATGATGCTAGTATTGTTTCCCCCATTGGATGAAGAGGAAATCACCCAAACTTCCATCCTTCTTGCACATGAAGACAAGAAACTTGTAAGTTGCACTCCTTTCCAAGTCTTCAATTCCTATTGTGACTCGGAAAGTGATGGATTCTTGGAGGAACCCTTCGATATAGTAGACCCTTTATTTGATGTTGAACATGGCGATGTAATTGAAAATATTGATGATTTCCCATGCATTGAAATATGTGGATAGGATATGAGCTATTATCACTACGATGGAAATCACATTTATGATATCAAGGATGGCTCTAAAATCAAGAATACAAAGTTGTTTCCTTCAAAATATACACGTACATGCTTCTATGATTAAGATATTTGGCAACATGATATGATCACAGATTTATTTCAACTGCCTAGGGATGACTCAATGCAACACTATCATGACGATTTCTAGTCATACCCTAGGATCTATGATGCACATTCTCGCAAGCGATTGGAGTTATACTATGAAGAAGACCCTCAACTGCAGTTGTGCATAGGTTTTGATAAACATAAGATCATGATCAGCCCAAGATAGTATGATTTCTATGGAACAAATTTTTAGTTTCCCTTCCCTTCATCCTTTCCTTAGAATAAGGACCTAGTTGGAGGTTGTGTCTTAGGTGAATCATCCGTACAACATGGGTGTTTTCAACTTAAGGTTTGTTGCATGGATTTTCAAACAAATATGAAGGGGCAACATGCCTTGGGTTGGGAGCAATTTTTTTTCTCTAGGCCTGAGATTATCCCGTATCTTTTATCATTTTCTTTTTCAGGAAGCCGTAGGGTTTTCTTCAGGTCCCTCTTGATCCCATCACAGTCCTTGGGTACTAGTGTTGTAAGTGAGGACAAGTATGAGTTGTCTTCATTTGGTTATAGCCTAGTTTAGAGATGTATAAATCAAGCTTGTGGGGTCACATGTTGGCATGATTTTGTCCCCCTCCACACCCTCATGAGTTGGATTCTATGATTGGATATGATATAGTGTTTGATCCAATTCATTATCATTTTGTGCTTGAATTATGTTTGGCGTGGTTCATAATCAAACACAAGGGTAGACATTTTGATAAAATGTTGGGATGGCTTTGTTGGTTGTATGATAGGCAGGTCATATTGTGTGCCTTGTTTATTGCATTGTTTTCTTCTATTGATGTGTTCATTTCTTGTTCATGCATTCATATTAGTCTAATGTTTATATTATAAAATATAAAAATGATATATTTGTGAAAATGCTAAAAAAAAAAAATCATTCTCGCATGGTTTATATCTTCTTGACTTGGTGGATAATATCCCCCTAGTAGTACTAATGTGGCCATGTTAGAATGTAGCAAGATTGTTACAGTTGTGCAGGTTGCAGGTCTTTGAATACTAGAGATTTTGAGGTTATAATGCGCTCTACAGTGAGCACATGTCCCCATGTTGGAGCCAGATGTTACCCCACCCCATGCTTAGGGGTAACTAGAGGAGATCATGTCTCATGGACCACAGTGAAGAAATTAATCTCGATGATGATGATGATCAATATGTCCACTCAAGGGAGCTCAACATCCCCTCTAAGATGCCTCTCTCACTTTTTGATCATTAAAGCTCATCACATCCAATCAACATGGTCCTTGGGAGATGGTGGTCTAGTGTCATCATGAGGTACATTATCCCTTGTTTCATATAAAGTGTCATACTTAATATATTAGGCATGTGAATGAGGATCATTGGTTGAAGTTGGATAATGAATCATAAGCTTGAGAAGTTATGCTTGTTGCATTGTTTCACCTTGGTGGCCATCATCTGTAATCTGATCCTGTATTGTCACCCCCAAGGAACATGGGTATTACTAAGGGGCTTTAATAAGGGTAACATTCCATTTACCCCCCATACATAACACTTCCCATCGTGGAGCTTGTCATCGTGTACTGAACTTCAGTAATGGGTCATGGTTCATTCTCTCATGAGAATAAGGGATAAAATGTCGAGGTTGATGCAACTATTATAAAAAATAATAATGGCCAACTATAAGAGCCAAAGGCCAGCTTGAGCTCTACCCCCTCTAATGGTAATTGCCTCTTGTCCTGATGCACTGAATGCACATCTATAATAGGACTTTATCCCATTAAAAATGAAGAATAATTCTTGAAACTTGTAAAGGGGACTTGCAAAGTAATAAACATGTATTAGAAGGCAAGAGAAGGGGTTTGGAATGCAAAAAGTATCAAGGAAAGGGTACCTCAAGAAAAAACACTCCCTCTACAAAGGAACTCATAGAAATGGAACAAATGATTCCATAAACCATGAAGTAAGCCCAACACATTTCACTGTCACACTTACTCTTGAAGGGTTTCTTCTCTTTCCTACATCTCCTGGGACGTATCCCTCTACTTGGGTCTTTTCTTTCTTGCGCTAGTTGGCAAAACTAATAGAGTCTTTTGATGGTCCTCCCATACCTAAACTTACCAAATTACATAAAGTCTTGAGCTAATGTGAAGTTCAAAGGGAATACTTAATGTGAATTATTGTTGTGGCTTCCATGTTAAGTAATGGCTTACTTTATATGATTTAAGGACTCATGTACCTTGTGAACATTGGTCTTGCTTGATTTCATAACTTTGATTGATTTGGATGAAATTGACATGGTCATTTGAAGGATGTCCCATGATTTCACCCAGGACGTTGTGCATCTATTATATGATATGGAACATGTAATGTAGAGCATTGAGTCACATGATGGATTGGCACTCTTAGATACATGCTCTCGCATCTTCCGGACCCTAGAAAATACATAGATGGGCTTGCATTCTGATAGATATCGTCATAATGGTACACGGATTGGGAGGAAGCCCACACTTTGGACACTACACCCACACCTTATTCAACACTTGATGGAGGACGTTGCACTTGGTTGGGCTTGGACACTACTCAAAGAGGTAGTGCAATATCATTCCACCTTGGATGATGGCTTTTTCACCCTGACATTGGGTTCTTTGATGATGACGTCATGCACTAGGGTTTGATTGAGATGATGGGTTTTTTTTTCCATTGATGGCTAGAGATGTGGAATGACACTTGATGAGGATATTCCACCTTGCTTGCACCACTTGACAATGACATGTATCTTGACATCACCACACGTGTGACCCTATGGTGGTTTATTTTCTTTTATTGTCATTCTTAGAGGCTATTTGAGGGGTCAACCCCACCTTGTATCATCAATTCTTGTCATTTAATCATTACTATGGAAAAAAAACGCTTGGTTTCCTCATATTGATAGAGGAAGCATGGATTTTTTCTCTTGTTGGTGGTCAATTCTCCATGAACTAGGGTTTCCTCATGCTAATGTGCCTTGCTAGTAAGGATTTACTTTGAATGCATGTGATTTTTTTCTTGATAAATTTGGTGAATGCTCTATTAGAGTGGTAATAGTTGCATGTTGTCATTTTTACTTGAATAATCTTGAAACCCTAAGGAAGGATTAAGAGTGGTTATCTCCTTACCTTGTTGTTTTTCACCTTGACTAGTTGAAGCATTTAAGATTTTCCTTAAGGGTTAGGAGTGACTATCCCATTAAGGTCTATCTTGACTAGGGTTTGGTTTTAGGGGTTAGGAGTGGCTATCCCCCTAGGTTCAAGACCTATTTTCCATTCATATTCTTTGTTAGATGCATTAGAAAAAGTAGGATGTTACCTAGGGTTTATGAGTGGATAAAATTTAGTGGCCTTTTCCTTTTAGGTTTGACCTAGTTCTATGAGTGGATAGCTCCAGGGTTTAAACCTTCACCTTTTCTCTTGCTTAGCCTCCTTGAATGCATTGCATTGATTCCATATTCTCTAAGAAAGTATACGACACTAGTCTTTGTGCTTGTGATACTTAACACTCTCAAGAACTCTCAAAACCCTTACTTAATTGAGCTTTATGACAACATTGGCAAGTCAATTGTGCTCCAATTCTTTGACTAATCATTAAATAACTTGTTGTTGTCATAAATGTATGTTACAATCATTAGGGCTTGTATAAATTGTTGAATATTTACTTAATATTGTGGAAAAACTTGCTCAGGAATCTTGCTTAGCAATTGGATATTGCACTACCTATTGAAGGCTAATTTCTAAGATATAATTGCTAATTTTCTAGGCTGATTTTCTTATTGTTGTTGCAAATTAGTTATTGCTGATATAGATTGGTTTAATGCTACAATTTTACAACATTAGTTGATTTTACTCAGTCTCTAGTGTCTAAGGGTGAATGGTGTGCAATATAACTTGGTAATTTGATGATTTTATGCATTGAAATGTTTCTTGTGTTGCACAGGCTAACCAATTACCTCATCCAAACTAATCCTACCCTTCATCTCTCCTCAAACCTAGCCTAACCTATTAAGTGACTAATACAGGGGGGTTATAGACTTTCCCTATATTGCTATAGCATCCCTTGAGGTCACTAGGGAATCCTCCCTTGTGTTGAACCTCTTTCATTCACTAAAATGAGAGAAGTACTTTCCTAGGTGACAGTGACAAATGATTCTAGTTATTACACAAGATTGTCATCTTGTGGAAGTCTTTACACAAGTACAAATCATGTGATAATAGACATCATTGAGAAAGTAAATGAGAATTCCTTTAGATCGAGACTTCCTCCTTATATACATATTAGTTTTGTGGTGAATGTCAAGTATTTGAAGGTTTTTTAGCCAACCATGCTGGATGGAGAATAATACCATCAAGATCTTCCCACTGTAGAACAATTTGCACAACATACTCTTGAAGTGTTGGAGGATATAATTATGTAGAGAAAGGAATAAGTAACTTGCGGAAGATGCAATAGATATGGCAGATTAGCCTCAAAAGACAAATACCAATGAAAGGAAAATGGTATGAGAGGGACCAAGTTGAAATCAAGTTCCCTCGCCTGTACTTGGAAGCTTTTGGGGACCAACATCCCTCCAATGGGAAGTGTGATATGAATTGGATCCACATAATGAATTCAAATAGATATCGGCTCAGGTTCACGAAAGGCGCTCAACAAATCAACATTTTGGTGACAGGAGGAAAGTATGTAGTTGTAGAGGTAGATGATGAATTGGAGATTCAATTGATAGTGTGAAGGTCCCCACACTAATGCAACTGATATCCACGTTTCCAACTAATGCTGCAATTTAGAAATCAACATGAAAAGGAAAAAAAATATTAAAGAAGAAAAGATAAAAAGATAAATCATCAAACATATGATAACCAAGCATCAAAGTTCTGCTAAAAAAAGTCAAAATAAGAAGGGAAGCACTAAACTTGGAGGAAGTTGAAGAGTTGGGGATGCCTGGCCTTCCAGTTGAACCAACAAAGCACATTTCTCCAATAAGTTGAGGTAGGGCAATGTAAAAGGTGTTCTTTGGTAGAGATTGTGAGCGATTGCTAATGAAATTCCTATGAGAGATTGTGAGCGATTGCTAATGAAATTCCTATGAGAAGACTGCAAATGCACTAGAGAGCTAAACTAATTTGTAATCAGAAATTTGCTTAGAAATAAAACATTGACTAAAATCTCTATGCCTATCATGAGTTATTTTCTTGATGTGTGATCTTTGTGTGATGGTATTGTGATTCTCTGCTGCGTTTTGTCAATTGGTGTGAGAATTTGTTATGTATTACAATTAGTTCCTACTTGAAATCACTTATGGTCAATTGTTTTCATAGTTACAATGGATATCAATATCAAATCGTCCATTTAACAATATTTGATGAGATCAATGGTTGTATGACTAGAGCTATTGCAATTTTTTCAGCTAAAATTTTGTTTTCAGTTCCTTGTAATTAACAACTTATTCTCTATGCATGCCATTGACACTTGACATGGCCATACGTTCTAATAGTTTGGGGTTTCTTATTGTATGGGTGGTTCATGAAGCTATCCCTAACTAAAATCATTCCTTCCAATGATTGGATATAGGTTGGAGTCATGGTATAGGGAAGGATCTGGCCAAAACAATGACGCATGTCCGTATTTCCACTTCCCCAATGTTATGAGTTGAATTATTGCATGCAACTAGCAATTGGTTTTAATTTAATAACGAGTTATCCATACTCTTATTCCATTAATGTGTTGGGTTTATTATATAGTCAACACGGTGCACTTCCTTCCATAAACGTTTACCTTTCATTTGTTTGTCTTATGTGTGAGAAAAAAAGAGAGGAGTGCAAATTGTTTATGCGTGATAAAGCTCTAATTCACTTTCTAATAGTTAATAAAGTTCCCAAAGGGGTTGGATCCAATGGTGGAAAGTGAGGAGTTTTTCACCATTGGGCAATGTTCAATTCCCATGAGGGATTTTCTTGGAGCCATGGGGTCACCTTGAGGTAGTGGTCAAATGCATGGTTGCACCCAAAGAGAATATGTTAAATGGCCTCATGACCCATGCACACATAAGTGGATCAAATCCCACCCCCATGTCGTTTGAAAATTTTAAAGATAATTTTAACCTAAGAATCAAGCACTCTCGATGCCTCTCATGCACTTGGCAGTCACGGATAGGGTTTTACCCTAGCCACTTGCAACGATTCTCCCTCTCTTTTGAAGTCCATCCTGTCTTTCATGCTCATCAATGGATTTATTAGGGAAAGAGAATGATCTAGTCAGTTTTTCGAGCATCGGATTGGCCATGATTAGGCCCTTAGGTGCATTGTCCACCGACGGCCTCAAGTTTGGTATTTATGGAAATATGAGTGGTCTCCCTTACAAGGACACAATCAAGAAAGATCCCTTTGTTCGTCCTCCTCCTTCCACCTATTTTTTTGGTTTAGTAAGCCCCAACTTTAACCATTCCTATGGTGCAAGATGTTGAAGGTGACATCGATTTCTTCAAATCCAATGGTTTAGTTTCTCATTTTAATGGGTTTTGGCCTTAGCTAGTTGATCTTCATGACTATATTTATAGCTCTTGGAAACCAATAATTAAAAAGGATGCCTTCATCTACCCCTGTGCAAAGGGTTTATTCATAGTTGAGTTTGACATTGCGGAAGACAAGGATATTATCCTTAATTTAGGTCCATGGTTTTGGGGAAACTTAATTTTGTGCATGAAGCCATGGAATCCTTCTTTCAGTCCTTTGACTGATATTCTTTCATCAACTCCTGTCCTGGTGAGGCTCCCAAAAATATACCCTTGCATTTTTGGGGTTTACCCTCTCTTTGAACCATTGGATATGCATTAGGAAAATTCCACTTTGCAAGTCCAAAATATTAGAGGCACAACATTTCAACATATGCCCGAATTTGCGTGGAAATGAATTTCAAAAGGATTTTCAGAAGAAATTAATTTGACAAGTAAAAGCTATTCTTGGTCCCAAAAGTTGGATTATGAAAGAGTTTCTTTGTGATGCAAAGCTTGTTTTGAGACATGGCACATTGCAGCTCATTTCCCCAAAGGGTCTAGGAAGAATAGGAAGCAACAATGTAAATATACCTAGTGGGACGGATCTAAAGAAGATCATTAGTCGATATTACAATCTAGTGGAACACCATCACAAGTGGACCCTTTGATTAATCTGGAACTAACACCTCATGAATTTCAACCAAAAATGGGATCATAGAGCTTGAAGGAAGAGGAACTTGTCTCTCTTGATTCGGGGCATGGAACACAGATTCAATTTTTTTCTCGGTCAACGACAAGCTAAGAAGATCGGGCTGAAGAAGTTGAGGCATTAGAAAAAGAAAAACCTCTAGATCAATAAAATATAGGACTGGTAGGAACTACAAGGACTCCATCAAATGAAAAATAAGCTTGGACAATAGTAGGAAAGAAGAAAAAATCTCCAACGACATCCCAGCCAATGGTAACAAGAATTTGGGCATGCAAACTAGTATAATCATTTTTTTTTTGTTATTATGCAATCAATTTGTATGAATATACTCATGTAAAGAATTTTGGAATGTAGTTCTCTTGGGCACTTGATAGATTAGACTATTATTTTTTGAATTCAGGATGTTAAGCCTTGGAAACATACCTTGGAAATTTCTGCTATGTATTATATGTTGATCAGTGGGGTTGCAACAACTTTTGTTAATACAATTACAAGTGTTTCTATTAAAAAAAAGTTAATAAAGTGGGTATGCCAATGCTAGGTTGAGTCTTGTAGCAACCACAACACATTTTATTAGTCTTGAACACAATACTTCATGTAGTTGCATGCACCATTAAACCTGGAAAACCATTCATGGAACTTAAATTATGATAAAGCCTTGTATCAATCATTGTTGACTGAAATGCATGTCAAGAACAATATTAATATTCAAGTGATTTCCCGGAAGAAACAATATATGATAGCTATGGGGTTTTGTAAGAGTGTTGGATTGCCTTCCCTACCTGTCACAAACAACCTTGAAAAAAAAACAATTGGCAATATGGATTCATGGAAAGTTGGTTGGACATTTGTGATAATCAAATCAAGAACCCCTATATGTAGCTTGTATGGTTTTGTTCTCCTTGAAGGAATTATGTCCATAGATTGTGCAACAATATATTCAATGGCAATAAAACATTTGATCTTGGTCTTGATATAGATTGCAGGGACATCAATAAATTTCAATCCCATAGAGGATCCTTGTTGGTGAAATGGGTAGGCATCTACATATCAATTGATCATATCATTCAGTGTTGCTCAATGTTGCTCCAAAGCTTTCTTTAAGGTCTTTCACCACCTTCATTGGTTCTCATAACTTTTATTGCATGTGCAAATGCTTGGTAGTATGAAACTTTTTTCGTTGTAGTCCATATGGACCATTTTGCTTCTATTGCATTTTTGTTTTTCATGTTTATAAATAAAACTCTTTGTACGACGATTAGTTTAATTTAACTCTTAAAGGAATTATACTGAATATCATTGATAGGTGGATACCAAACCAACCTAGACACGCTATCAAAATTATCCCAATTCAACAACAAATGTTTTCTTCTTCAGTTCGTATATTAGTGCTTAGACTTCCTTTGGCTCCAACTAATGTTGTGTCTTTCTAATACATAACAAGTCATAAAATTTGTAGAATCGGCTAGAAGAATAAGTTAATTACTTAAGTTGTTAGAAATTATGATCTAAAATAGTTAACTTAGGACATTAGTGAATAAATGTTAAGTAAATAATACATTAATGTAAAAGGACACCTACACACTCACGTGATTATGTGAAATGTCCAAGTTAGTTTTAGATAACAGTATTTTTAGTTATTGATTTTGGGATATTTAAACCCATTTTCTATTCTACGTGAGGTGGATTTTTGGCCTTTAGCCCTCACGTATTAATGTTGTAATATTTTCCCTTCATTAATAAAATTTATGTGACCGAGGACACTTTGTCAAAGTGGTATCAAAGCTGCCATTGTTGAGATATGTTGACGAGTTAAAGCTTGCATATGCCATTGAAGAAAGCGAGGGAGTTTTTGAAGGATTCAGGTTGTGGAATAGCGAAATTTTAATGGTGAGTTTTTATTTCCTATTCAATTTTTTTGAGGGAAAAACCAAGAATTTATTTTCTACTTTGATTGGATTCAAGAGCACCAAGATTTGTGCATCTGCACTTATTTTTTAGATTTGAAAACGGTTTCAATTATTTTTCTCTTTAATTTCCACCATTCCCATGCCAAATCATCTTCTATTTGCCTCAAGGTTTTGAATTCTTGCTTCCAGGCCTCTTCCTTGCGAGCTTCTGATCTGGATCTCCTTTGCACAAATATAAAAACCTCTCCAAGAAGATCCGTAAAAGTTTGAATATATTTTTGGTTTGTGTAATTGATGCTCTGGATGGACCCCTGCCTAACACTTTGAAACCCCCATCCATCGAAAACGAGTGTTTGTAACTGAAAAACTCTACAAATCTGTCCTCTACATTCCTTGGATTAAAACTGAATGACCCTGATCCATTTGAAAACATTGAAGAACCTCCTGCACTTGGTGACATAACCTACCCTTTCATACCCTCTTTACCATACTGATCATAAATTGTGCATTTTTTTTAATCACTCAACACATCATAAGCTTCAGATATTTGTTTGAATTTGGCTTCAACCTCCTTTTTGTTGTTGCGGTTTTTTTCGAGGTGCAATTTCATGACCAATTTTCTATAATCTTTCTTTAAATCATCGTCGTTGGAATTCCTCCCTCTTCCTCCTTCAGAATGTAGCACGCAGGTTTCTCAGAGATTAGAAATTGCAAGTTTTTTGTTGTCAAATAGGTCAAGGGTTTGACTCCCTAGCATTGATCATAAGGTGAAGGGTTCAAATCTTGACATTCATGCTCTCTCGTGCTCAATTGTGTTGAGATCGAAGAAGGGGAGTCATCATGGATTATTGTTTGAAATTAATGAAACTTCTTCGGACAACTAAAACATGCATAAATAATCGATAAATAGATACTAGCCATGAGTTACAAAGAGTAGAGAAACCTCTTATCTATCAACATAAAGGTCATCGTGGAGTGATAAATATAAGAATAATCATTGTCTACAAGAAGAATACAATCGACAAGAAGTGTGAGAGTATCGTGGGACACTGCAAATGTTACACGCATAAATTGTAAAATTGTCGCAAATCGCAATTTTATTGAGTGGTTTATTTGTAATCTTTGTAATGATAGGTATAGTGAGCAAAGGTTCGACTCCATAACGAACTTGACATTTCATTACACTATTTTTGTAAGAGTGTGGCAATCACAATTTGTATTCATATTATTAGTGTTGATTAGAGCACAATAAAGCTCAATCAAACACATTTTTTATGAGACTATATGTGGGTCAAAGCCAAGCCCCTATAGATCTCTTTTATTGCATTGTGTGTGGTGTATCCAGTGCATAATTTTCTTCTTTTTATGGTTCATTTCTTGATGGTGCAACAATCTCATAACATAACCATAGTCAATGCAAACAATCAATATGGTGATATAAAGTGCCCATAAACAACATTGCAAATATTCATTGGTCAGTGCATATTTTTGGTGTTATAAGGTGCATTTACTTTTGGCGATATAAGGTGCTTTTTGTATTTTGGAGATAAAATGTGCATATTATTTCGAAGCTTATTATTCCATTTTTTGGTGATATAAGATGTGACTGCACTTGTAACTAAACATTGTCTAAAGTCATTAGTCTATTTAATGATTCTGACAAGTTAGAAGGTTCCAAGAACTATAAAGTATGGAGACGACACATTCATAGCACTCTCATCTATAATGAATTATGGAAAGGAATTTGTAATGGACAGCCCACAAAATCAAATGATGTTGCTCAATTAGAAAAATGAGAGTTGAAAGATGAAAATGCCTTAGCACTAATTCAAAGCATTTTTTCTGATGAAGTCTTTGTGCACATTGAAAATTGTAGTGATTCTTGGTCAATTTGGAAAACACTTAAAGATTTATTTGATTCACAACCTAAGGCTAAAAGAGTTGATCTTCAATTAAATTTATTGCAACAAAAATTAGCTATCAGGGGAGATGTAATGGAATATATCTCAAGACTCAAAAATATTAAGCAAGAGATTGCAAAGGCAGGTTTGCTAAAATCGAAGATAGTTTGATGGTTACAATTTTGATCTCAGGTTTTCCAAAATCATACAAACATTTTTTGGAAACATTGGAGATTATAGATAAGTTGGAGAACAAAATTTTTGATAAACTGAGTGAGATACTAGCTAATCATGATAAAACTTTTGGTAAGACACAACAATCAGGGGAGGATGTATTGGTTGCAAGCAAAAGCAAGAGCGCTACTGAAAAAGGTGTTTCTTCTACCAAGAGAAATGAGCATAAAGGGAATGAACATCAATAAAATTCATCTCAATATTCAAATCGAGGTCATGGTCAAGGCCGAGGAAGAGGAAGAAGAGGCAGAGGTAATATGACTTGGACTAAGAAATATTCCAAAGAGGAAGAACATCACCATTCACAATCAAATGGAAGAGAAAGAGACAAGAAAGAAATAACTTGTTTCTATTGTAATAAGATTGGATATTATGCCTCAGATTGTCGCATTCTTTATGACAAGATAGCTAAATAGAAAGATTCTTATTTAGCACAATATGCAAATACAAAAGAAAATGAGAATTGTGAATATGATTTTACAACACTTAAACAAACAGAAACAACAAACAAAGTTTAAACAACTTATTCTCTTAGAAGTGATCTTGAGGATGCATAGATCATGGATACATGTGCCACTCAACATACAACTTACATGAAACATTTTCTTTTGGAATTATCAGGATTGTCATTTGAGTTCAGTGTTTCTAGCATATGACACCACTCACACACCATAGGGAAAAGGTTCAGTAAAGGTGTTTTTACCGGGAATTGGGGAACGTATAATATGTTTGGAATGTTCCCTCATTTAACAAGACTTTGTTGTCTTTGATTTTGATTCACTAGTCAGGGCATCAAACAATAATTGAAGATGGAATAATTAAAATTTACTCAATCAAGGATAATTATAAAATAATGATGATAGGTTATGAGGATGGAAAACTTCTTAGAATGAAAGACACAATGATTCCAAGAATGCAAGAATTTGTAGGATTAGTTGAGATGGGTATTAGACCCATTCATTTATGGCATGTTCATTTTGGACACTTGAATGTTGATAGTCTTATTCAGCTTCAACAAGAAGGAATGGCAAAGGGACTGCCCACATTTCAAAAGGAAAATGCAAGATGTCAAGCTTGCATTTATGGAAAACAAAGAATGTTAGCATTTCCCACAAGTACTTGGAGAGCAACTAGGAGGTTACAACTTGTTCATAGTGATATTTGTGGACCTTTGGACACTTCACTTAGAGAATGTAAGTATTTTTTACTATTCATTGATGACTTCAGCTGAATGGTTTGGGTGTATTTTTTAAGGAAAAATCATAGGCATTTACACAGTTTTAGTTTTTTCAAAATTTGGTTGAAACTGTAACTGGGGAGAAAATTGTTACTTTGCGTGCAGATAATGGAGGAGAATTCAATTCAAGTGGATTCCATGCATATTTCCAGGAAAAAGGAATTATGAGGCAATTGACTAACTCTTATGCTCCACAACAAAATGGAGTAACTGAACAAATGAATCAAACATTATTGGGCATGGCTAGAGCAATGTTGTTCTTCAAAGGGTTAAGTTAAAGTTATTGGACTAAGACAGTACATACAACAATCTACTTGAGAAATCAATCTCTCTCTTCATCTTTAGATGGAATTACTCCATATGAAGCATGGTATGGATTCAAGCCCATGATTAAACATCCTAGAGTTTTTGGTTCAATTTGCTATGCACTTATTCCAAAAAAAAATGAACAAAGTTAATTTGCATGTGGATAATGGAGGAGAATTCAATTCAAGTGAATTCCATGCATATTTCCAGGAAAAAGGAATTATGAGGCAATTGACTAACTCTTATGCTCCACAATAAAATGGAGTAATTGAACGAATGAATCAAACATTATTGGGTATGGCTAGAGCAATGTTGTTCTTCAAAGGGTTAAGTTCAAGTTATTGGGCTAAGACAGTACATACAAAAGTCTACTTGAGAAATCAGTCTCTCTCTTCATCTTTAGATGGAATTACTCCTTATGAAGCATGGTATGGATTCAAGCCCATGATTAAACATCTTAGAGTTTTTTGTTCAGTTTGCTATGCACTTATTCCAAAAGAAAAATGAACAAAGTTATATTCCATGAGTATGAAAAGCATTCTAGTCGAGTATTCTGAACAAAAAAAGGGCTATCAATTGTTATCAGCGGAAAAAATATTGTTAGCGGGGATGTTTTTTATGAAACAAAAAAGTCTAAGAGCAGAAGAAATTGAGAAACTACTTAGTCAATTAGAGCAAAAAGTGACTAAGAAACAACAAATGTTGCAACACTTAAATAAATCAAAGGATGTTCAATGGTTTGAAATGGTTTGGACATCAGACAAATAGGTGGAAGGTGAAGAATCAATAAATTCTTCATAAGTTAACTTAGAAGATTCAACTCAAGTTAACATTGATAATAATTCTTTGGATGGTACCTTATCGCCACTTCAAGTTGCACACAAGGCTCCAAAATGGGCAACTCAAGTACTTAAGGAAGTTAGGTCTAATAAAAAACATAAAGCAGGTACAAGGAGTCAACGAAATTTGGGTTCTCTTAATTTTGCTCTTGCTACTACTGAGCCATCCACTTTTGCAAAGGCAATAGAACATGTTAAATGAAGGAAGACAATGCAATGTGAATATGATGCAGTAATTAAAAATCAAACTTGGAAAATTGTCGAGTGTCCAAAGAATATAAAACCCATTCACTATAAGTGGGTTTACAGAATAAAATATAGGGCAAATGGTGAAATTGATAAGTACAAGGCTAGATTGGTTGCAAAGGGATTTGCTTAGAAAGAAGGGATTGATTATGAAGAAACCTTCGCTCCAACAACTAAGTGGAATACTATCAGGGTCATGCTAGCTTTGGCTGCACAAAATGGATGGAAAGTGCACCAAATGGATGTGAAAAGTGTCTTTCTAAATGTTGATCTACAAGAGGACGTATATGTGACTCAACCTCTTGGTTTTGAAGTTCCAGGGAAAAAAAAGAAAGTGTGCAAATTGGTTAAGGCATTGTATGGTTTTAAACAAACCTAGAGCTTGGTATCTAAAATGGATGTCTATCTACAAAAGGTTGGTTTCTCCAAAGTGGGTTAGATGTTTCTTTGTATGTTCGAATTCAAGGTAACAACTTGATCATTTTGGTAATGTATGTTGATGATTTGCTCATAACAGGTAATAACAATGATCATATTTCTCAGAGAAAGAAATAACTTCTAACAAGTGTTGAAATGGTAGATTTGAGATTACTTCACTACTATCTTGGAGTTGAAGTAATGCAAAGAGAAAAAAACATATTTATTCCTCAAACTAAGTATGTTCTGAATTATTGAAGAAGTTTGGAATGGAGGATTGCAAACTAGCCATCACCCCCATGGAACAAAACTTAAAATTTTTTAAGTTTGAAGGTGGGGAACTTGTCAGCAATACTAGGTATCGGCAGTTAATTGAAAGTTTAATCTATCTAAAAAATAGTCGTCCGAACTTATCTTTTGAAGTTAGTGTTCTTTCCAAGTATATGCAGGAACCGAGAGAGAGTCATTGGAATGCAACAAAAATGGTACTTTGATATTTTCAAGGAACAAAATATTTTGGACTTGAGTATAAAATGAATAAAAATTTTAGACTTGTTGGCTACTCAGATGCAGATTTTGCTAGAGATGTTGATGACAAGGCATCTACTTCAGAATATTTAATGAGCATGGGATCAACTGTTATATCCCGGAGTTGTAAGAAACAAGCCACAGTTGCAAATTCCACATCTGAAGCATAATATATTTCAGCTTGGGAAGCGGCTTGCAAAATAGTTTGGCTGCAAGGAATTTTGCAGGATCATAAAGTTGTTCAAAATGATGCTACTTCTTTATTCATCGACAATCAATCAACCATCAAGTTAACAAAAATTCCAATATTTCACTTGAAGACAAAACATGTTGATACAAAGTACCATTACCTTCGAACTCTCGTCATCAAGGAAATCATCAAGCCAAATTATTGTCCAACAGAGGATCAAACAACTGATATCTTCACTAAATATCTTGGAAGGATTAAATTCACTAAATTCATAACTGAGCTTGGTATTGTCTCCAAAGAATTTTTGGATCATGGAGGAATTGTTAGAAATTATGATCCAAAATAGTTAACTTAAGACCTTAGTGAATAAATGTTTTAATAAATAAAACATTTATGTAAAACGACACTTGCACACTCACATGATTATATGAGGTGTCCAAGTTAGTTTTAGATAATAGTATTTTTAGTTATTAATTTTGGGATATTTAAACCAATTTTCTATTCTAAGTGAGGTGGATTTTTGACCCTTAGCCCTCACATCTTAGTGCTGTAATATTTTCCTTTCATTAATAAAATTTATATGTGTCTAAGGACACTTTGTCATAAGTGTCTTTTTTTTTTTAACGACACTCTAAATGCCTATTTTTAAACAAATTAGAGGTTTTTATTGATTTCAAACTAGAGGCACATTTTAAAACAAGTTAGCAACTGCGATGACAAAAAAACCAAGACATCTTGACAATATGCTTTTAGGCATTCTTTGACAATATATAACAAAGCCATTATAGTTCATTTAGCTCGTGTAATCACTTCAAGGAGTCAGGGCACACGGAAATAGGAGAAATGTTGACAACAATTTGATTTGATTTTAAGCTGGCAAAGCATAGGGACAGAAGCCCCATGTGTATTAGGCACCCCCATTCTCTCTGTGCATATCCCTTGTTGAGGGTCAGTTTCATGTTAATATGCCTATTTAATCTCTATGGCTTGAGAGGTACGCACCATACTCAAGTCTTAAGCCTCTTCTCTAGCACAGATTTTAGAGATCGACAGATAAGGCATCTACGCAGTTGTCATCATGCTAAATGGTTAGGAAGATATGTGCCATCAGTACATGTAGGCAATGACTTTACACTGCCAATCCACATACCGATTCTTCCAATCAAGGAACAACAGTTCAGACAAGACATTTGAATACTGCCTTGTACAGTTAATTTCTTCATACAAGGATATAATGCAAACTTATGCTTACAGCTTGCTTCACTTAGCATTACCAATAATTGCCACATGAACAATCTCCATCCTTGAAATGATGGTAACGGTTTGCATCCCTCACAATGATTTCACGGGCAACGATCTTGGAAATGAACTTGGTTGCAGAGTGGCAATCACCACATACTCGGAGGTTCTTGACAATTCGAATGGTTGTTCCAGGAGATGTGTTTAACAGCCCAAATGAAATGGCCAGCTTCTCACTATGGTAGCAAAGAATGTGTTCCTTGTCCTCCTCCTTCATAGCATTTAACACAAACCTCCTGTCAGGAACATACCCAGCCACCTTCATCTCCCAAGACAATCTCTCTAACATTGAATAGATTTCCTCTGTTTGTGGATGTGATCTGTCCGCTGCAAGGAAAACATGTATTTGTCTATTGATCTCAATCCAACTGCACCCAGGTGTCTTTTTTATGCCTCTATCTTTCATCATTTTCCGTAGCCTTTCAATGTTAATCCACCTGCCAGCTGCGGCATAAATATTTGAGAGAAGAATATAAGGGGCAGGATTGTTGGGGTCCAGATCAAAAAGGCATTCTGCCACGCATTCTGCTAGCTTCATATTATTATGTATTTTACAGGCACCAAGCAAACAACTCCATACAATTGCATCAGGTTTTATTGGCATTTTATTGATAAAGTCTTGTGCTTCATACAAGCACCCAGCTCGGCCAAGAAGGTCAACCATACATATATAGTGCTCCATTGCAGGTGTGATCTGATAACGTTTTCTCATGCAATTAAAATATTTATAGCCTTCATCCACTAGACCTGCACGACTGCAAGCAGACAAAACGCTAACTAAGGTGACACGGTTCGGGTTCATCCCACAATGGTTCATTTTTTCAAAGAGTTCGAGGGCCTCCTTGCCATAGCCATGCATTGCATATCCTGCAATCATTGCATTCCATGAGACTACATTTCGATGAGGCATTTCCTCAAATAATTCAGCTGCCTTATGAATATACCCACATTTTGCATACATGTCTATCAAGGCATTCACCACCATGACATCAGACAGGAACCCATTTCTACTTATTTTATCATGGATCTCCGTACCCTGTTCCAAAGCTGCCAAATTGGCACATACTGGAAGAATGCTGACAAATGTTTTTGAGTCTGGCTTCATACCTGCCGATTGCATTCGTTGAAAAAGTTCCAGGGCTTCTACACCATGCCCATTTTGTGCAAATCCTGCAATCAATGCATTCCATGAAACCACGTTCCTTTCAGGCATTTCCTTAAAGAGTTCCAGGGCTTCCTGAACAAACCCATTCTGTGTATATCCTGTAATCATTGCATTCCATGAGACCAGGTCTCTATGATGCATTTTGTCAAATAACTCCCGTGCCTTGTCTATTAACCTGCATTGGGCATACATATCAACAAGTGCGGTCATTACCACAACATCAAACTGAAATCCACTTCGAATTATTTCTTGATGGATTCCCATACCCTGCTCCAAGCCAGCACAAGCTGGAAGCAGACTGACAAATGTTTTTGAATCAGGCCTCACGCCCGTCAACTGCATTTCAAAAAACAGCTCCAGGGCTTCCTTGCAATGCCCATTCCGCGCAAATCCTGCAATCATCGCATTCCATGAGACCACATTCCGCTGAGGCATTTCCTTAAAGAACTTCAGAGCTTCATCAACGCGCCCATTCTGTGCATATCCTGCAAGCATGGTTGTCCATGAAACGACATCTTGTTGATGCATTTTGTCAAACAATTCACGTGCCTTCCCTATATTCCCACATTTTGCATACATGTCTATAAGGGCATTCGCCACAACCACATCAGACTGAAACCCATTTCTAATTATTTCTTCATGGATCTCCACACCCAGTTCCAGAGCTGCCATAATACTGCAAGCTGGAAGAACACTGGCAAAGGTGAACTGGTTGGGTTTAAAGCCCGATGGCTGCATTTGGTGATACAGTGATAATGCCTCTTTAGGACAGCCATGCCTCGCATAAGCTCCAATCATCACAGTCCAAGAGCACACATCTCGTTCAGGCATTTCATCGAAAACTCTGCGAGCATCCTCCAGGCTTCCACACTTGACATACATGTTGATGAGCGTGTTACCCAAAAATTTGTGTCCTTTGATTCCCATTTCATTGATGTGAGCGTGGATCTGCTTGCCCTCTGATAAGGCATTGTTCCGAATGCAGCCCTCCAAGAGATGAACGTATGTACAAGTGTCTACATGTCTATCTGTATGGCACAGAATGGGGAGCACATCCTTCAGACGGCCCTCCTTACACAGTGCTTTCACATGGTTCTTGGATAGAGTGTTGGGATTTGGTTTTATTTTAGGAGTAGGGGTGGTTGTGGCCATTTTTCTTTTGCATTGAAGGTTAAGCGTTTTTCCAACAGACAATACCATCTTCTTCTTCTTCCACTTTGCCTGTTCATGGTGTATGCAAATTGCTCAGAACACCAGCGTATGGAAGTCAACTTGCATGTATTCTGGTATAACATCCCGAATTGGGTTTACATAAGGTCACCATGTCTGAGTAAATTAAAGATCTATGAGAATAGTTACAGCTTGGGTGGAGTCTCTCCTCTGGGATTTCAATACTTAAGCGTGGAAGGAATTGTGGGATTTCAATACTTAAGCGTGGAAGGAATTGTGATGTTCATGTAAGGATAACAATGCAGAGCGGCCAGAGTTAGCCAATAAGTATGACAAGACATACCTGAGAGTTGTGCTTATCATGAAATAATTAAGTAAATAGATATAAACTTTTGTATGTGCTTGGCAATAACCAGGAAACCAATCCAAGCAACACAAATATATCCAATCAGATGAGATATATGATTTGTATTGTTATTTTCAATGGAAAGAGAGCTACACATTGGAGCAATGGTTGCAGCTTCGTTGTATAAGGTTGTGTGGTGTAGCTGTGTGAAACCACTCTTTGAGCGAACACTATTATAGAAAGATAAATGTTTTTTTATGACTATTTCTCTGATTTTAAAAGGTTGGTGTTTCCATATATTTTAGGTTAGGGTGTGTATTATTTAATGGTCATAGTGCCATTTAAGAGGTTGGTATATTAATTTAATGGTTATGAGGGCTTTATTAATCAATAACATGTGTTGTGAGAGCATGTTGACCATTTCTTTGAGAACCCAAATGTTAATGGGTACTATAACATTACTCCATTTTCATTAATTTAGTTGTTTTTTAAGTAAGTTTGAAGAGAATAAGAGGATCTACGTGTTGTCTTATAATCTTGTTAAGAGTTAGACTATGAAAGTTTTCAAGAGCATATAATGTACTTATATATTAGAAATGAGTGATCAAATTTTTATTAGACGAAGTTCTTAATTATTGACATCATGCATAAAGTATGAAGATGATTCATCTCCTTCTTAGAAATTAGGTTGGTTATGATGTTTGTTGAATTGATAAACTTTAATCATTGCCTTAGGCATGTTGCCTTGTTTACCCTAGTTAGAGACGATCGCTCATTATGCCATCCATGAGGTCCATTTAAGTTGTGATGTGGCATCAAGATGTCATTCAAGTGTCATGGGATGCTTACTAATAAACCGGTACCAAAGATGTATGGCGTGGTCATAAATCTAACACCTAGAAAGTTGAGCATCGAAGTAGTGTCGGCACAAAGAGGTGTTGGTGTAATGATCGAGATGTTGGTGCAAATCGGGTCTAGTACAAGGAGTGTTGGTAAAGTCTTTGCATAGAGATGTCCATGCATAATAAGAGCATCTCCTCTTCTACTGCAAAAGAAAACAATGCTTTTGTATAGATTAGGAATCCTCCCCCAAGTAGCACTAGCCCCCATTAAGTTGGGAGTTGTAGAGGTGTCAATCTTTGTTGCATTTGCACCAACTAGTAAATGTGGAAAATCACAGATGTTCATGTGTGAAGTTCTTGTTGGTGTATGTTAGGCACTAATCTATATTAACCCTTCTGAAGAGTTGAGAAGTCATGTTCTAAGTGTACTTTGGCTTGTAAAGAATATAGTCATATTGTGAAAACATAGTAAACTCGAGACTTCTACGTTGCATGTTTTGTTGCATTGAAGATAAATTCATCCCTCTAGTAGTATGTGTGAATTGCATTCTAGGAAAAATGATTTCACAATGTGGCATTCAACAACCACACTATATAAAGTCAACTCAAACAAGAACAAGGCAAAGGTTCGTAACCATGGGGTTGATTAGTTGTATTAGAGCTCATGAGAAATCTTTTGGCATTATACAAAATCTTAATGTTGGCATTCCTTTTATGGTGAAAAATGTAATTCCAACAAAGAGCTCTCTTTTGACCTATGATCACGGGTTTGCTCCAAGACATATGGGATTATAATGATGTCTTCAATTTTGTTGTCCATTATATCTTATATATAAACTTGGTTCTAATTTATCTTTCTTAACCCCTTTTCAAAATGTTTTCCCCTCTTTTATGTTCATGGTCCTCACGAACTTGGCCACATACATTTTTTAGTTTGTATCCTATAATTTGAGTGTTAAATTCAATTTGTTAGGACACAATATCCCTAGTAAAAACACCAATATATCCCTCATTGTTGCTTCTTCTCCTCCTTGAAGATGATTCTGCCATCTTAGACGTAAAAAAAAAACAAAGGGGAAACTAACTATAGTACCTCATATATGTTAGCCTTTGGGTTGCTCCAAAAGTATTTATAGCATTATAGGGGTGTGCTTCATGTGACGTGGGATGCATGGTCAAATCTTATCCCTTTGTTATATCTTAGATTGTATTGGTTGATTGACATTTGGAGAGCTTACTATAGATGGATGTTTGTCCTTGAGATATGTGCTAGATAAGGTGCACTTATTATGAAGATAGTTATTTTATCTACAATTGAAAACTTCTACATGATGCACATGTTGAGGAGAATGGGTGCTTGGCATAGGGGGTTGAGCTATCTTATGGAGGACATTAGGCATGAGGAGGAAGGGTGCTCAACCCTAGGAGCATTGAGATCACACAACACACATGTGAAGGTGCTCATCTTGAGGGAATTTTACATGGAGGGTGCTCCATTGGAGGTTTCTTGTGGACCTAATTACACACATGTGGAGAAGGACTTGGGAGCCTATCTTGGAGAGTGTGCAACATTGTGTTGATGAGCATTTGACATGTGGAAGCTTAGCTTGGAGAGCATGGCTCCACTTGGGAGACAATGCCCAACAACTTAGTGACATGTGTAGTCTCTTGGTAAAGGGGTGCTCCATTTGTAGCTTAGTCTAGTGCCTTAGAGTAGGTTGTTTTGGACCTAATAAGAAAGGATAAAGCCTTTTTTATTATGAACTAGTTAAGTATGTACTTGTAATTTTGATGTACTTGTGTTGGAGTCTTTGTGCTTGTGTGATACAAGAGTTGGAAGACTTAGGGTTTGACATGTGAAGTGAACCCTAGAGAAGACTTGGAGCACTAGCATTTGTCTTGAAGTCTTGGTGTGAGATAAACATAGGGTTTGTGGGATGAAACCCTATAGTAAGATTTGTAGTGCTTGGATGCAAGTGGAGTTTGTGTGGTGCATACTTGGTGGATGTCCTTAATAGCTCATGGGATGTGAGTGGGAGATCCAAGGGTGGACTTCTTGGTGTTGATGCTAACTTTTTGTGGAGCCTTTGGTGTGGTTAAATAGCTTGGTGGGATGCCTTGCTAGGCCTTTGTATTGTTGATTAGGGTTTTTTGTTGATGGTGGATGCCCTAGATAGGGTTTGGGAAGAAATTACACAATCCTTGCTTGGGATGTGCTAAAAGGACCTGTTATACTAGCTTGGAATGAGTTAAGGTATTGTACTTTATCTTCATTCATGTAATATATGAAGTATATTATTGTTGTCCTAAATTTATATGTTGCAGATTTGAAAACTCAAAGTTTGGTTTCTCATTATTATGAGTACTTTCATGGTTGTTTTAATGAGTTGATTTTTTGGGATAATTGGGCCAAAATATTATGTGTTTTAGCATGCCTAGATGAAACTAGAAATCAGATTTAGTGTTGTCATAAATCTACTATTATAAAAGTAAATTTCAAATATATGTGTTTGTTAAGATTGTGCCCTATAGGGGTTATGATATTCATCTCTCCTTCAAATACATTTTCAATGTCTATATTTCTTGAGCTTGCCTAGTGGAAAGGTTGGATAGAATTGAAGTATTTGTTATTGTAATAAATATTTCAGATTCAACCATAAGGTTGAAATGCCTATGAAATAGATATACGAGACTTAAAGAAAATGAGGTGAAATTTTGGAAGTATTTTAAAGTGTAGATTTTTTAAAATTTTACAATATACCACCACCAAGCCTTGCATTCTATTGTAGGCCTAGTCTATACTTAAACTTCGCAAGTGTTTTTATAGGGCCTTTGCTCTTGTTGTTTGATAATTGTATACATGATGGAGGTACAAACAATGTACACACATATTAGGGAAACAATCTTTGTTTCTAAAGAAAATGATTAAGACCCACTTACCTTGTTAATCACCTCTTGTTATGTTCATTAGCTCATATTGATTGTAAAGAGTTATCATGTTCAAAAGAAATCCATTATGTTGGTTAGTAATTAACCTACACATTATATTATCAACACAATCCTAGACTTATACATAAGTAGTTATTTGCTAGGCATGTGAAATAGTCAAAATATTTTATCGTATTTAAACTTGGCATATGATTAAGTTAGTGAACGTTGTCGCCAAAATGTACTATTGGGGCCATTCCATGAAGAGATGTGGTTATGGAGTTACATTTCACGTCTTATGAAAAAACCATCAACTAGTATTTCACTTACACAATTCACAAGATTATCAATTATAAATAAGGCTAATTATTTTGTTGATATATCATGCTTCATAATCATGTTATTTGATTGATGTGGAGATTTCAATTATTTAACTAAGTGAGAGTCTTCAACAAACTTTATTAAATCATGCATATTGGAAATCCACTTTTTTATAATTTGGAGAAGTTTCTATCAATCTCATTATTTCTTGAACAAGTATCAAGACAACCAATTAACAGTATGATACATCATTGTGCAAGGGAGAACCTTTTTAAATAAGGATAAGTATCATTTTCAAACACTAAGAAATAAGAGTTGATAATATTTGACTAACTATATAATTGAGATTTGAAACAAAGTGCAATTTATTATGAAACTAAATGAGACTCTTTCTAAAATTCAATATTAGTAATATTTTCCTTGTGGTATATTTGTGGTTGTGGTACATATGTGGTTGTTGAATCCTAAACCCTTACAATCCATCAATGAAAAACAACAAACTCCTCAAATCATTATTAAAAATTAATATTTTTTTTAAACTATAACAAAATAAAATAATAAAATTTCGACAAAAATATATATATATATATATATATATATATATTCCTCATAATAAGTTTAAAAGAATCATAATTTTATCATTATTAACTTTGATAACTAGATTAGTCTTAATATAGAAAATGACTTTAGCAATGAAGTTGTTAACTCTCTCATATTCTATAATTTTTGTTAAAGGAATTGAAATGGTTAAGACTTCGATTCATTGTCAAAAGGGAATGGATATCGGTTAATATCATTATTGAGGAGAAAAGTTATCATTTTCAAAATGTTAAAAATTATTTTGTTTATTCGTAAAGAAATAAAGGATAATGCAACTTTATGGTTTCTTGAATATTATTTTAAAGGTTTTCTAAGTTGAGGGCTTTTTCTTTATGTCAAAAGAACAAGTTACCCCATTTTTATCTCAAAAGAACAAGTTACCTCATAAATGATCAAACTTAGCTAAAGTCTAAGGAGATAAAAATAATTAAAAAATTTCAAGTCCTTAAAAATGATTTGGACAAACTTAATAAAGCATATAGGGGATAAAAATAGTTAAAAAATTTCAAGCCTGGAAAATAATTTGGACAAAGCATATTGAAACAATAAAGAAAATAGTGATACTTTAATAGCAATGACATCAAATCATCTTCAAGTGCCCATATGATATGATCAAATTGCTTCAAACACCTTTATAAGCATGCCACGACTAACAATAAGAATAAACATCGTTTCATAAGTTAAACCAAAACTTTTGGAAATCTTAATTAAAGCAGGAAATAGATGTTTTGAAAGAGGAGCATGTTTATTAATACCATAAATTAGTGAGTGTATTATACCTAAATTAGTGAGTGTATTATACCCAAGGAGTCTGTTTTCAATGACATTTAAAAAAAATGTTCATTTTGTCGAGAGCATTTCATATAGACAAATAATTTTTGTTTTTAAAGTCATTTTACATGCATATTGCAATATGGCTAATATAATTGATCTCTTGCTTATCAATTCAAACTATTTCTTATAGAAATCTTGTATAGATGATTTACTGTAAAGTAGAGAACTTTATCAGATTACATTGGGAACATAAATTACCCCTCTATACATTTTTTTAATTGAAACTGGAGAAATTATATTATAATATACAATATGTAGCCTAGCTAACAACGTTGTTGCATATATTGCATGTCCAGAAATTCCAAGTAGATATGACAACTCATAACATGTCTAATGCAAAATGTACATGTCTTTGGGAAAAAATTTATAGTACTTATTGTTGATATAGATTATATAAAAAGACTCATTGTATACTAATAACAATAAAGAACATTATACTTGATGAAACACATGAAAATTAGTAGCCTCATCCAAGCCAACATTTGATGGAACTAAGTCTCGCTTTCCAATCTCCATGTCTTCAACCAGCTGATGCACAATGTCTTCTTCTTTTAACTCTTCATGGGTTGAACTAAATGACATTCTTAGATTGGAAGTCCCTGACTAACCTCCCATGCTCAAGTTTAAAACCATATCTCTCAGCATGCCACATCTTGCTTCTAAAGTGGTTATTTGTTGTTTCTGTTGAACTAAAGTGTCCACAATTGATGCAAATTGGGAAACTGCCCGATGCTCATTACCTTTGCAATGACTGAGAAGAGAGAGGTCATGTAGCACTAAATAATTTCCTCATGATTCTAGAGAGTCCTTCTTATCTCTTGAAGTTCCCTATAATCCATGTGAATAGAAGTGAAACTAGATCCACAAATAAGCAGAGAACTATAAAGTTGAACTAGACCCAAAAGCATACTAACTATCAAATAGATGAATTGCTTTCTTTCCCACTAGACTACCTTCATAATTTTCCTAATGAGAGTTCTGGAGCTTAAAAACCATGAACCCCCCAAAATGTCGAACCACACATAGACACTATTCTCGCTATCTAAGAATAAAAGGACTAAAAAACAAATTCTAACCACATGTGAAGGGCGAGCAACATACACAGACTGGAAAATACATGATATGGAAAGGCACAAAGACAGGGTTCCTCAAGAGAAACATCTTGGACAAAAATTCACTAGAACAAACAAGCACAAAACTACAGGATCAACATCAAAACCACTTACCATTCGATAGCAAATAAACTGGATCTAAAAGCCAAATTCCATTGAATTCCGACCTCTCCACAATTCCATTATCCCACCACAAAGATAATACACTTCAACCTCAACTTCAAATTCATGCTTGGCCATGAAGTTGAGCATGTGAATGGGGTACACTAGTCTCATCGAGTTAGTAGTCTTGCATTGGAAGTGAAGCTCATATGTGTGAGGCATGAGGAGATTTATGTCATGTCTCTCACCATTATGCTCATGAAGACTTGATTAAGGTATAGTTTGATATCTAATGATACTATTAATCTTAATTACCCCTTCTTTTAACTTGGTGGCTTCATTTGCATATGTGTATGTTTGATGATTATTCTCCCTCGAGACATGATGGAATGATACCTTTGCAAATTTTATAGTCTCCTTATATACTAGAGCAATATTAGATGCAAGGGTATAACATAAGGGAGGACTTTTGAGATCACCTGACTGATTATTGCACTTGTGTCTCCTATAATTTTCAATGATTGAATTCAGTTGTCAATAGCTATATGCAATTCTTGAAGCAAGGAATATTCTTTAGCTTGATTGTTAGAAGATTTCCCTAGCCCCATGCAAAGGTTGCCTCAATTTTTCCTCTGGGATCAATGATGATCACCCCCACACCTACTACCATTGGATTTCCTTTAGAGGCTATCAAAAAATAAAATATGAGAATGTTGTGAATATTTCCAGATCTAAAAATCATGGGCACTCAATTGAAGTTGCTAGATTAATATGTATTTTGGATTAACAAATAATGAGAGTAGGTTGGAGGACGCTAACTAAAATTGATTGAACCATTCATTTTCATCCTCATTTAGGCATTGATTCCCATAGTTTTTCCTACCTTTAGAATTTATATATTTTGCTAATAATCCCTTGACCTTTGTAGCTACAATGTTTGGATTGTCTATTTCTTGCTTAAAAATGGATTTGTTGTGAGTTATCCAAATTTTACAGCACAACTGCTTTGGCGAAGCTAACCACACTCTTTTGAACATTGGCTTGCTTTTTAAATTTCCCCTCTAGTGCCTACCCTAGTTTGAAAACATACTTTTCCACAAGTCTGACATTCTAAATCCATGGTAAATTCTAGCATAAGCAACTAGCTAAACTTGAGATTTCTAAACACATTCAAAGAGGATATGTTGAACCATTTATACTTTGGAATGACAAAGGGTGCATATATAGGGTCTATAAATCCCCCTCTTTTTAGATTTCATGTTGTTAAAAAATTTCCATGAACCATCATCCAACATAAAATATTTACTTTGGAGAGCCATCATAATACCACACATGACTCCATATCGCTACTCATGGAGAGAGATTCAGATCTTGTAATTGGTGAATATATCCACATTTGACATTGTAGTTTGTTGGCCCCCATCCTCTATGATTTGTGAGAAAAATATTTCAGGGCGCACAACCTTTAAGGGAGGAAATAAGAGGAGAACCCAAAGGGATAAGGTGAGGAGGAGGGGAACCAAAATTCCACCACAACCAACAGCCTGAGTTGTTAGACCAAATAGAGATGTTAAACAATGATTCTAAATTATGAGAGTCCATTCAGGATTTCAAAGGAAGGAGATCAAAATTTATTTCCAGTGGTTGTTTACCCATGATACTATTGTGCCAAATGTTGATTGCTTTCTGTTATGGGACTTATCGGTAAATGCAGACATAAACATATCTCCCTAGATCCACCTAGACCTAGAACAAAACAGAACAGAACATGACGCTTTCCCTAAGCTCTAATCATTGAGTTTACTATTTAACAAGAGATGGGCAACATACTGTTTAAATATTGCTTCCTCTTGTCGTTGTCGTCCTAGCTCCACTCCAACGCTCCTGTGATATTGGATCTGCAAGGGAACACAAGCCAACCAAAGTGAAAGAAATAATATACTCAACAAGAACCTATGTATTTGATCAAGGAATCATACAATAAAATGAGATGAGTTTTATGGGAAAGAAACATATCATTGTATTATATAATAATGGAAGTGGATATTACAACCAAAGCCTTGATGTTGCAAGGTCCCCTTTCGATGACCCTTTTCTTCAACACACACTTTCCCCAACCTTGAATGAAGAAGATCCACTATGACTTGATAAACTAAAATGAAGCCCTCAAGTATGAATTGAAGTAGAATTCCTCATCCAATTCTTAGCCTATTCAATAATAATCTTTCTTGTATCAACCTTAGCCTTTTCCATGAGAAGTCCTTCCTTATATAAGGGAGAGAGATATGGTTGAAGAGATTAGGATAATCCCACCAAATTAGAGAAGCGAGTAGGATCCTAACCATACGGACACCACCTCATCTTCTAGAAGATCCCCTTCTAGAATTTTTGTGAAACTTGACCTTTTCTTAGCCTTTTGACATCGTCGCACCCCAGTTGTAGAGCAACCTACGGAGACGTCGCAAACCAGTTTTAGGGCAGAGTGCGATGATCAGGCATCATCGCACCCTGCTTATGGTGTAGCCTGCGACGACCTTCCTTAATAGGGGTTTTCAAAAGAGAAAGCCAATCACTCTCCTCATGAAGAAAGGATCTTTTTGGGAACATGAACACATGTTGTCAATGGCTTACTAAGATGACCAAAATAATGTGTAACAATTTCCCATTTCCTAGGATCCAGGTGAGTTTGGATTGGATTATGGGTGCAATGATTTTGATGAGTTTCCATATGGATGATACTTTTCTAGCTTCAAGCGGGTTATCCACACATAGCATTCACTCTCCTCCAAGGTATTTTTTATGTGTGACCTTTTTCCACCAATCTATTTGTCTCATGATCATTATCCAAACTAATTTAGCTCCCAAGGTTAAATTCATTAGAACGATATCCTTTGTTCCTAGACCACCAAATTATTTTGGATCTTGAGTTGTCTTCCCATTAATCAAATGAATTTTTTAGTGTCCATCTTACCTCCTTTCCATAAAAAAAAAATTATTATCTTCTAAGCCACTTGTTGCGTGACATTGATTAGGGTAAGCATGGTTGAGAATTGGAATATGGTCAAGGTTGAAAGGACCAGTTCAATAAGAACCACTCTGTCATTTGGATTCAACCATTGAGCACCCCATTGTTGAAACTTGGATTTGATTTTCCCTGAGACATTCTGACAAGATTGAATTGATGGGTTATATATGCATATGGCCATTCCAAGGTACTTGAAAGGATTCCACGTTTCCTGATGTGGGAAAATGAGAATTGTGGAGATACTTTGAAGTAGACTTTGACTATTATCCTGCCCATAAATTTGGCTCTTATTATTATTCACTTTACCTCCCTAGGCATTGATGAAAATATCCAACAAATTTTTGAATCTCATTTCCATAATAATTGAGGCACCTCCAAGAGGAGAGTATCATCAACAAACTAAGAATGGTTCATACTTTTGACACCCCTTACAAACTTAATTCTTGGAAGGTTGTTAGAACGTCGCTCTTCCTCCAATTTTCTGCTTGATAGTTCAACCATGATAACACAAAGGAGAGGGGAGAGGGTATGCCCTTGCTGTAATCCCCCACTTCCTTTGAAAAACTATGTAGGTCTCCCATTTACTAATGAAGATATCCAAGGGTCACTTTTGCATGAGGAGACCCACCGAATAAATGTAGGACAAAAAACAAATTTAAAAAGAATGTCAAAGAGAAATTAATGTCGAACCATGTCAAATGCATTTTCCATATAAATTTTGATTATCATATATTTATTATTTTTTTCTCTACTGGAATCAACTGCTTACTAGACCATTATTAGGTTATCCATGATTTGGCGCTTTTACATAAATCTTCCTTGATTGTCGAATATGATTTTGAGAAGAATATTTTTAAGTCTATTGGCCATGATCCTTGTCAATATTTTATAGTAAGAGTTGCATAGGGAAATGGGGAGCAATATGGAGAAAGAATATGGGATGGTGTCTTTTGGGATGAGAGTTAGAAAAGAAAAAAAAGAATGTCACCTATCTTGCATGATTTTTGAACATATTGTAGCATTCTTTTTAGATTGGATTTGATAATGCTCCAACAAGATCTACAAAAGTGTATTGTAAATCCATTAGGTCTAGGGGATTTGTTAGGAGCCAGACCCAAAATTTCCCTATAAATTTTGTCCTTGGTAATAACAGCCATTAAATCTTCATTCTCAACTGCAATAATAACTTTTGGAATATTTTCTAGCATAGCCATTGTTATTGTTGGTTTGGCTCCCTCATTTTTTGTGTATAATTCCTCATAATGGATTCTTGTGACCTCTTTTATCTTGGAGAAGTTTCTTATAATTGAGCCATCATCCTTACATATTTATTTTAATCTCCTTTTAGCACCCTTGCTCTTGCCTACCTATGGAAGGAGGTATTTCCATCCCCTGGTTTTAACAATAAACTACAGGATTTAAGTCTCCACATCTCCTCTTCCAATCCAAGAGATTTGTCAAACTTTTGAAATGCCATATTTTCCTCTTTTAGAAGCTCACTACTTATAGGTTTAGACTCCATTTTATCCTAAAGAAAGTCCATCTGCAACTTGAGTTCTTCTTTATCACAATATGGAGGAGTGTAATCTTTCCTGGTCCATTCTTTGAGGGATTTTTTATGGCTTTTAATTTGTGCTCCCAAATGTAAATATGAGAGTCAAGAACCCACTTACTCCATTCTCTTGAGATTATGCTCATAGTTGCTTGCTCTTGAATCTATAGAGGATTGGAGTGGAATGGAATGGGACCATAATCTGGAGATTCCAAGATCTCCAGATCAATATGTTTATGATTAGAGGTTACCCACAAAAGTATTTTGGAGATGATGGCAGAGTTGCTTATTAAAAATTCACTCTGCATAAGAAATCGGTCAAGTCGTGCCTGTAATCGGACAATTTCCCAACCCAGTCCATAAGAGTGGGACAACTATAGGAGTACCTACCCATTGTCACCTTAGATAAACACTCCCCTCACTTTAGTGATGATAATTCACCACAAATAGGGAATCTTAGTGACCCTAGGGGGATTGAGATGGAAAGTGGTAGAATGACCAATGAAACCCCTATAGGTCAAGTTTGGAAGTGGAAAAAATCTTTATAAAGAGTCTTGTTGATGAAGGATAGTTTCCAAAGTGTTGTATACCTACAAGAGAATGTTAAACATGCCCATAACAAGATACAATATGGATATACAAGCCTTATATCAAAAGAGGAACAAGCAAGAAACCTTGTTAATAGCTGCAAAATAAACCATACAAAACACCATATAATTATTGGGTAATCAAGTCCTAATCATATAGATAATATCTCAATATTTTAGCACAAGTTTTGATGGTAAATTGGGCTACTAAATGATGTTATCAACAAAGTATTGAAGAAACCTTATGGTTGTAGCAAAAAATTGCCGCACCAGCAATATCAAACCACTAAAATCAGCAAACAATCCACCCAAAAAATGGCCAATGACAAGTAGATTAGTTTTGGCAGTTTGCAAGCAAATTTCAATGATAGATTCTTGAGCAATAAGAGAGTTTTAATAGTGTTTTGTTGCAGCCCTAATGTATGTAGCATTAAGTTAATTACAACAAGAGAATCACAAGGAAAAGCTAGACGCCCTAATGGCTCAAGCAAGCTAAAAGCATGAAGAACAACTTCAAATTTAGACAATCGCAAAATCTCTACTTTTCACGTATTCCAATGCAATGATTTTATTTCTCCAATGCAAAAAATAGACAAGTGCCTTATCAATTGGGTTATGGAGTCTCTTGTTTAAAAGGTAGGGTTTGCAACTTCTCTATGGGTGTAAGCACTTTTACTTCCTAGAACATGCAAAACCTAGAAAGGTAAATCTAGGAGGGTGTAAGCCCTTTTACTCCTCCTAGCAACCTTTGCAATAGCTTATCCAACGAAAATTATGATAGAATTGGTGGAGGGTGTATGCCCTTATACTCCTCCAATGGTTTAGAAAAGAACAACCATGAAACAAGAAGAAATACTAACAATATGCATAAATTCCTTACCAATTCTAAAAGATAGCATGTAAAACCCTTATCTACCAAGTATATTCCATCACAAAGCAAGAACAAGCAACCAAGAGAGATAGCAAACCACTTTTCCTCCAAGAGACAAGTATCAAACATCCAAAATTTGCACAAGAGAGAGAGATGTGATTTTCCCAAGAGGGGTGAAAATTTCAGCCAAGTGTATGTAAGTCTCAAGTGAGATGATATGATAAAATGAAATGTCTTGACCTTTATTTATACAAGGTCTCACAAAACAAATTTGTCCACTTAGTTGAGGGTAAAACACAAAGTAAGGAGGTCGTCTTCCTTAATTTTCCCCTCTACAAAGTATAATTCAAAATTTACATAAAGATTCCCCTAAAAGGGGTGACGATAAGCCCTAATTAGCCTCCAAGTGAGAGGTTTTGGCCTCTAGAAGAAATCATTGGGCCTCCAAAGGCCATGGACCAAGCCCCCTAGTGCTCCAAAGCATGGAAAGCAATATCTCTCCATCAAAATATGTCAAGTCACCATTAAAACCACTAACACCATTGAACCCTAGCCCTCAAATGTGACGTCATACCCCAAAAGTGCAACACATGGCCTCCAAAGGCAAGTTGTTAGGGCTAGGAAGGCTAGTGAATCACCTGCAGAGGGATCCTCAAGTTCCTCCAAAGGAAACATCTATGACCTAGGTGTCCAAGAGGCAAGGGCACATCATCCATCTTGTGGGCTTCATGCCCCAAGTGAAGGTCCAAGTGACCTTGTGCCTTCACGAAATAGATTTCCACCTATCAGGGCCCTACAAAGACAAGAAAATTCACCCTCCAAGGGCTCACAAATCACAAGCATCACGTCAAGTAAGACATATATAATAAAAGAACCAACCGAACATGTGCATCAAATCCTCCCTCTCAAAATAAACAAATGCTCAAATATCTTATGCAACTTGCCAAATTTAGGTATGGGAGGGTTGTCATGGTGACCTATTGGGTGAATCATTCAACAAGTCAAGGAGTGTTTCCCAAGTGGACCCTCTCTAAGTCATGTAAATAATATGAGGTGGATGGGGGTAATACCTTTGGGCATGGGGTTTCTTGACATACAAGGGTTCATATTGTCTCATTTATGGGTGCCTTTGTAGAGGGTGTGCCGACCTTCGTCTGAGATGCATGATTTTTCCAAGCTCTTTTTTCCATTGGTTAATTATAGTGTTTCCAAGTTGAAGCTAAAGTGGGACTTCTACCTAAGCATGAAAAACATTGCCCACATTAACCCTACCTTGGTCACACTGTGCTTCCCCAAGTTGAAGATGATGTGTGGGACTTCTACCTGAGCATGAAAAACATTTTTCTACACACACTCTACCTTGGCTAGCATGTTCAATTAGTTATTATTTTATGGGTCCCTCAGTTTTTTTTGTGAGAAACATTTCATTATTCTTAGGATCCCTGGGCGAGCATCTGGAAGGTTTATGATTGGGTTTTATCTTTTTTCAGCTACAAGCCTCTAGGCCTTTAGCCCCTTCTTCCCACGAAATGAGGCACAAGCCCTTCTTGGGTCAATGTGGCCCGAAACCCCAAAGGATGAGGAAACGAAGGCAGAGAAACATGGAAAGTGGTAAAGTATGTGCATGAATGGTACGTTGGCTCATCAAGGAGACCCCACAATAACAACCCTTTTCCCGAGGGTTACCACTTACTAGGACAACAATGTCAACAACCAAGGTCAAATAAGGTAAAGAGCATAATTTCCTAGAAAACATTTTCAAAATCAAGGAAGGACCCTTTGCAACATATTCAAATGCTTCATTGATTAAAATGACACTTAACACAACACATGACTTGTTACCTCATGGAGCAAGACCTTATGTCATCTATGAGAAAAGTTGGTGTGGTGAATGGTGCAACCATCGATCTCATGGTGATGAGTGGTGTGATGTGGGGCTCTTCATGCTGGTATGTCTCTCGATACTCCATGTCTGCAACTTGAGGGCCTCGAGACATAATCTCCTTAGTTGCCCCTAGAAATGGGGGGTAACAATGCCATTATATTTCTTGGACCATTTCGCTTGTTGGACCAAGTGTATTTCCCTTTGATGGGTTTGATATCTACTAAATTCCAATCAACTATTAAGTCCTCCATATTTTCCTAAAAAGGATCTCTTACTATGTTACCTCCTCTTTTTCTTCCTGACTTAAAACTACATTGAAATAACCTACTAATATGCTATTTTGAGTAAATCCAGTTTCCGATAATGTTGAGAGTGATGCTTGGATTCTTCCTTCTCCATGTAGATTGTTGTCATGTATGTATTAATAATATTTAGCCTCTTCCCCGACTATTGATGAAGAAATATTGTCAGGATCCAATGTTGAGTTTGATGAGGGAAATATAGATGCAATATAAGGCTATTCCAGATTGTGCATATACCACTAGATGTGCCCCTTGAATTGGTTGCTATTCCTTCACTATTTAACAATTACATGCTTTCATTGCTTCCAATGCCTCTAGCTTAGTTTCTCGATGGAAGAGGATACATGGTTTTTCCTACCTTTATTAGATCTCTTATTGATTCTATACCCATACCTCTATAGTTCTAGGAGACTATATTCATCATTTACCCAATGGTTTTTGTCCCCTGCCTTGATATGGGAATGAGATTCTAGGGATTTTGGGTACTCTTGCCCCTATTTCTAGTGATCTTTCTATTGTTGGCCGTGTTCCCAATACTTTCTCCTTATTTTCCATATCCTCCCTCTTTTCCTTGGTAGGTTTTTTGCCCACCTTCCATGACATATTCTCTTTCAAATAGTCTTCTTCTTTATCCTCTTCCTCTAACAATTGTTGAGAATTTTTTCAAGTAAGTATTCCAGATGAATGTTGCAAATTCTCTGAAGTGAAGTCTATCTCTTCTTGATGATTTGAGATGTTGCCTAAATTTCCAAGGAAAGGCCAAGTTTCTTGGTTTTCTAACACTTTACGGGTGCTAGGAAAGGTTTATGAAATGTGTGAAGATGTTGCTAAAATTTCTAAGAAGGAGATGGGTTCTTCTTGAAATATCACTTCATACCTATTTTCTTAAAAGCTATACAATATGAAACCCATACAACCCATACAAAATAATACCTCCATGTAGACTCCCATCATCACCCTTCCCATAAACTAGGGGTTATCAATACAATTTCCAAACATGCCCTAAGTATCTCAAATAATGAGCACGTTGACCAAGAGAAGAAACACCTTATTTAGGTTTTTAGAAGGGGTATAAAGAGCAACAAGTTACGAAATATTTTAGAAGACAAAAAGGGTTCCTAGAATTCATTAACATGACAGTGAGGTCAAATTAGAACATAAAGTAATGCTCGCTTGTGCCCATGGTACGTCAAAGAAGATAGCTAGAATCCTAAGAAGAATGAAAATCAAAACAATTTTTCAACCACGTAACACTATCTAAAGTCTCCTTAAATCTATTAGAGACTTGGTTGAACCACTTATAAAAAAGGAGTCTATTGCATCCCTTATTTGTGTGGGCTTACCTATATTGGCAAGATTGGTAGGTCATTTCAAGTCAAAGTTAAAAAGTACAAAGTGGCTATTAGGAATGATTGGGTTACATATTCAGTTCTAATAGAATTATATTTGAATAAAACCAACATCATCTATTCATTAAGGACATAAAAGTGTTGGCGACGTTAAATCACTTCTCGAAAAGATAGGTTAGGGAGGCAATTGAAATTGTGAAAACTAACCATGTCTTTTTTTTCCAACATGAAATGTCGTGGGAAACTCACCCAATACTTCCCCACTTCGTGGATGATATGAGGTGCTAAACCACCACCCCATGGACACAAGGCTCGAACCCGTGACCTCTCCCCGAACCGAAAGAGTGTGTGCATGTCTTACCATTTGTCTTATCCCATGGGGCTAACTAACCATGTCTTAATATAGATGATGGCCTTATACTTAATAAGACTTGGCTCCAAGAGCCATTTTAAAAGTCTCTCCAAAACAAAACAATTTTTCTCTAAAGTTTATATCAAAGTGAAGTTAGTGTTTTTTATTTAGTGGTTTTTAGACTTTTAATTTGTTTTTTTTATGTTTGTTCCTAATTACTAAGCAGATTGGTTTTTTAATTGATTTTTTTTAAGTTTTAACTTTAGGTTAGTTTGGTTTATAGTTAGTGTTGTATATTGTTGTTTCTTAGGTAGTTTAGGTTTTCTTAATGTTTCACATCTTATGTTAGGTTTATTTTAACTTTAGGTATTTTTTCTTAGAATGTTGTGTGTGATGTCCTGTTCCCAAGAGTAGGCCAACAGGGAGTGACTTAGTGTTATCAGACTAATCGGTAGGTGCAGACACTAACAAATATCCCTAGATCCACCTGGATCTAGAACAAAATAGGACAGGACACGACTCTTTCCCTAAGTTGTAATCATTGAATTTTCTAATAGGGAGGGATAAGTGACATACCTTTATATCGCTTCCTTAGGTCTTTGTTGCTCCCACTTCGCTTCGATGCTCTCGTGAGGTCAATACCAAGACAAACCAACCAAAGTGAAGATAGCAAAATATATTCAACGTCAACTTATGCATATGATCAAGGAATTACACAATAAAGTAAGAGTGACTTTATGGGAAAGGGACATGTCGCTGTATCATATTAATTGAAAATAGAAGATCCAACCTGATTGCCTTGATGTCGCAAGCTTCCTTTCAGTGACCCTTGGTTCCAACACACACACTTGCTCTGTACTTGCATGAAGAAGATCCAATTCCTCTTGATAGACCAAATAGAGCCTTTAAGCTTCTGTCAAAGCAGGGTTCTTCACACAATTCTTTCACCAATTCTTCATTCAATCTTGCTTAACCTTTTCCATGAGAAACCTTCCAATATATAGAAGAAGGAGACATGGTTACATGGATGAGGATGATCCCATCAAATCTGAGAAGTCAGTAAAATGACAACCATACGAATGCCAACTCATTTTCTAGAAGATTCCCTTCTAGAACCCTCTAGACCTCTTCTCCTTTCTAGGCTTAAAAATAGGTTCACATGGACCTGTGTATGGAGAAAAATGTGAGAAGTTCACACCCTAAGTGTAGGTGGCCTGCGAGAATGAGGGATTCTCGCACCCTAGGCCATAGGCAGCCTGCGAACTCACTTTAAAAATATGTTTTTGGAAGGAGACAAGGGCCACTTTTCTCAGGCAAAAAGTCCTTGTTGGGAGCCTGAATACACCATTGTTAAGACATCACCAGAGTGACCAAAATCATGTGTAACAGAATGCCCCCCAAAGTATGAGGCCAGAATCTGTGACAACCGAAATACTTTGTAAACTGCGTGTGTGTGTCAGAAACCAGGAGTGCACCTAATCAAAAACCTGCAAACAACCAAGCATCTGCAGAATATAATACCACTTCTGAGGTAGGCATTCCCATACTAAGATCACAAATGGATGACATTATGAACATAGGTTATGGCCACTAATCAGACACCATGGATCCATGCCATCAAATATACTGCATAGCCACCAGGAATACACTGTGGATCTATGCGAGAAGACTCAAATTAAGATGACATAGCCACGTGACATACAAAGTGGATCTATGTGTCAGCAAATCATACATATTCCATCGCAGCCCGGATCAAAAAGATGAGACCCAGGGTCTTCAATCTCATCACCTGAAAGTACGAATCTAGCCATGTGATTACATGTGCTGAAATCGAACATGGTAGAAACCACTTGATTACCGGTCATTGATGAAACCGTTAACAAGTGCGAGGGAAATAACCATTAATGTCAATGACTCCCAAGGTACACTAGTACAATCCAATGAACGTGAATAAATGAGCTGAGGTCGAACATTCAATGGAATCTCCCGATCAGGGGTCAATGATGAAAACCCGCTGTTGAAAGCGAGAGAACCTGCCATTGAGGCATGCAAGTTCCAAGGTACCAAATAATTTCTAAGTCTTGTTTCTGGATAATGAGTTGGAGTCGACGGAACAAAACTCGTCACAGGAGGGCCTTGATGTATCGCCCATCAATGACACAAAATGAGTAACAGATTTTGAAGGTGAAACAGAATATGATATAGGTTGAAATGGACACAGGGAAGGCCGACTTAGTAAGAATGGACAATTGCATATGGCCGACTCAATAGAGGTTTTGGATGAACTTCTCTTGAACATATGAATGACATGACCAAGGACTTGGTAGCACTGACTCAGAGATGACTAAGGATATGACCTTGTAGCAAGTCGAATGAGAGACAAATGGATTTCCCAAACCAGCTTCAAATAATGAATAGGGGGTGTCATGTTCAAGAGCGACACTTACTACCAAAAATATGAATACGAAAACACATCCCTTTCCCAAATTTTCCCCCACCATTTCTGGCGAGTACCTCTTTATTTTTACACAAGCTTGAGGAGGATAACATATGCTTGTTGATGTATGCTCATCCTTCGGAGTATGTTTAACGAAACCTAGGAAGGAGTGGCTCGGTCCCATTACGGGTCTTTTGATGTTTATTTAACGAGTCCAAAGATAGAAAACTCGAGGGGTTTTCATGTTTTGAGAGTCTGAAAAACACTTAAAGAGAACTCTCTCAGTTCCTTTTTCGTAAAATAGTTCGACAGGACCGAAAAAGTGATAAACTATCGCCCATCGAACGTTTTGTTTAGATACTTTTACGAGCGTGAACAGAACAAGGTCGCTCGGCAATCTTTTCGTTTTTAGGGAGTGTGAAAAGAGATTAAAGGATACTCCTTTGTGTTCGTCGTTTTCATGTTACCATGATGAGTACGAAAAGACGAGAAAAGTATACTCGGTTACGTTCTCATGTATTTTTGAGCGCGAGAACGAACGAAGACTGAGCTCGAAGTTTTTCTAAAAAACTATAAAAAACAGTCGTACATATGATGAAAAAGAAAAACATCCATAGTCTTTCATGTGGTCTTCAAAGTCGTTATATCTGCAAAAATTCACACTCACAGGGCTATTAGGCATTAGGTTTGATGGACAAAACAATATAAAAATCAAAATAAAAAATGGTAAAAAGTAAATAAATGTGGGTAAAAGGGCTTTTACCATATTCATTGTGATTTTGCCAAGAACTTTGCCCAAAAAAACTCTTTTTACCTCAAATTTCATCGCTCGATCATGGGAGGCACATGCGACCATTTGGAAAACCATCTCCATCAACGAGGTAAGCTCTTGATCTTCTACCTTTTCCATGGTTTAATTTTTGTTTTCATTGGCAATTTTCAAGGTTTTGAGTTTGTTTTAGGGCCAAAACTTGAGCCCAGACGTTCTCGCAGGCTAGCCATACGGGACCTGCAAGAATGCATGATTCTCGCAGGCAGCCTCAAAGGCACTTGCAAGAATCTCGCACTGTGCTAAAAGGGCACCTGCGAGGGCCGAAAAATGAAATGTCACTTTGAATTTTGCTCAATAAAAATTATGCCAAGGTTTGAAATGAGTTGCTGACCCTTCTCTTATGGTCCTTATGCATACATTTGACCATCACGATGCTGAAGTGGCAAGAAAGAGAACATGAAGAGGAGGATGCTATTGCCGGGAATGACCTGGGCACCGTTGTTGCCCTACATGACTGTGGGATTTTGAAATTCTTTCGAATTTTCGGGCATGAGGGCCCAAATCAGGTTGTTGGAGTACCTGGTGCATATGCGGGATGTGGACCAATAGTTGTTTCACGTGGGAGTCCACACCTTGACCCTAGATATCGAGGATATCTAATTTCTGACAGGGTTATCATGGCATGGTTACCACGCTAGTTTGACCGGTAGCCGAGGTGGAGGACTCCCTATGAGTGAGTATTGTCACCAGTACTGTGTTCCCGAGGCGGAAAGAAGCAAAGGCAAGGTGGCTATTTGGGGGGGTCCAAGACTTGACCCTGCGAACCATCTTATTCACCATAGCACGCATGGCCAGGAGCACAGCTCCACACATGGCTCTCCAGAGCTACTTCTAATATTCCATAGAGTGCACAGAGCCATGAGTATTCAACTGGTCAGATGAAGTTCTCCGCAGTATGAAGAGGCAGTTGACAAAATGTAAGAAGGGTGACCTGAAGCAGTTTGGGTACGGATCACTTTTGGTGTCCTTATTTCTTGAGAGGGTTTTGTTACTGATATTATAGGTTGAGTGGGGTTTACCAGCCCCACAAGATCCAAGGATGTTGAGGTGGTGCAACCTCATGGCCCAACACGTAGCTGGGCCTATCATCAAATACAATGATTCATTCTTTGACTGGTTGCAGCCACAGATGTTGATGGTTGATGACTACGCCTATGCCGGATTGGACTTCCGAGGGGATCCAAATTTAGCCCTACCTGAGGATGCTCAGTGGGATGACCTAGGTAATAAGTACAAATTTTGTTCTTTTAAATGTTTTTGTGATTTTTATCATATAAAATGTTTTTATGTTTGTCCAAGAACTGATCAAAAATCCCTTTTTTAATGACACAGATGTGGGGGCATATCGACCTCCAAGCACGTCTCCTATTCAGTGACGATGAGAGGCAGCTCCAGTGGCGCGATGGGATGCTGAAGACTATGAAGCAGTGGAGAAAAACTTGGAGGGGTTGACTGCTGACATTCCAGACATGACTATCGGAGAGATCCCTCAACGTTATCAGCACCATACTGTGGGTGTGTGAGAGTATATTGGTCGACTGCTTCGTAGGGTGGTCCGATCAGTCATGTGTTATCGTGAGTGTCACCCATGACGCTACTTTGTAGAAGTTATAAGCTTTAGATTTTGAAATTTTGGTCTTTGGACAGAAACTTTTTGTAAAAAACTTTTGATCGTTATATACATATATACGGCTTCTACCCGCTTATCTTGTGTTGTGTGATACATGTGATGTGATTGGTTTATAAATGGTCCAAATGTATGTCTAATACATAGTTAGCTAATGCATCAGTTAATGTATTTAGACATCTAGGAATGTGCTAATACTCAATATAATCAAAATAACGTTCCAAGAGGCGAATTCATAAATATACCCGTAATAAAGTAGGACTTCGAATAGCATAGACATTACTTAATTGTAGTACTACTAGCTGCAAATCGAGTCGTATGACCAAGTGACGGATACCGAGTGAAATAACATCAATCAACAATTTGATAACATCCCTATACTCTGCAATATTGTTGGTTTCACGACTGAGACACACACCTCGTAGAGTGATAAGTTTGTTTGTAGGGGCGTAAATTGTCCAAGCAACAGAAGCAAGGTTCTGAGTACTACGACTAGCGCCATCAGCGAAGCCAATGTGGGGTAGTGAAGATTCCGACATCTGGAAACCAAACACAACACAACATAAGGGAAGATACCAGATAACGAAAAGCATACTACAGTAACACACAAGAAGTATGGTACAATAAAATACAAGTACTCATGCACAGGTGATCTTAGGCATAGTACTTGTTTAAGTACAACCCATTTATGGGTTCACTCAAAGGGATACCGTCGTAATCTACTAACTCATAAGCTCCTTTCTCCAAAACTCGTCTAACAATGTAAGGACCTCGCCACATAGCTTCAAATTTTCCATCTCCTAGCATGTCTCGATCTTGTTCGTAAAGGAGAACCTGATCACCTTCGGAGAAAACGCGAGGTTTGACATGTTTTTCGTATTGGGCTTTGACGCATTTCTTCTGGGATTCTATGAATAGGGTGGTGTCGCGTTGAGTTTCATCTAATTGCATGAGATACAATAGACGTTCTTCTTTGGCATAAGTGTTTGGTAGGAGTTCGACGGCTAGTTTTAGGGAGGGTATCTCACATTCAATTGGCAGGATGGCTTCTAAACCATAGACTAATTGGAATGGTGTAAACCTAGTAGCAGACTTAACGGATGTCCGGTAAGCCCACAATGTTGAAAACAACATCGTGTGCCAACTTGTTTTGTGAATCCCTATCATTCATCGAAGCATGGTTATGAGGACTTTGTTAATTGCTTCGACTTGGCCGTTGGCTTGTCGGTAATAGGGTGTTGAGTTTTCATGGCGAAGACCCAACTTTTCAGTGAGTTCGGACATCATGAAGTTTCTAAAGTGGCTACCGTGATCGGTGACAATAGCTTGAGGAACACCAAAACGAGCTATGATGTGATTGAAAATGAATAATGTTGTGGTCTTTCCGGTGTTTTCAAATGTCGGCATTGCCTTGGCCCATTTCGTAAAATAGTCTACTGCTACAATAATGTATCCATGCCCCCCGGCCGAGTGAGAGTGACATGTCATGAAATCGATACCCCATTTCGCAAAGGGATCGACGGAGACCACAGGGTGAAGAGGAGTAGGATGTGATCGTATTTTATGGTTGTAGGTCTGGCAAGCATGGCATTTTTCGACGGCAATTATACAATCGTTAAATAAAGAGGGCCAAAAATACCCAGCTCGCAAGATCTTCTGGGCAATAGCATACCCAGACATGTGACCACCACAGGCTCCAGAATGGCAGTCATTTAGGGCTTTCTCAGCTTCGTCAAATGTGAGGCAGCGTCGAAAAACTGAGTCAATCCCACGATGATAAAGAGTATCACTGAGGATAATATACTGACGGGCTTGGTAGCATATTCGACGACGGTCAGTACTAGACAAATTGGGCTAGAAAGTCTGGGTTTGGAGATATATGATGATATCTCCGTACCAAAGATCATCGGAACTAATTAGGAAAAGGGATTCATTAGGTAATGAATCAACTGTTACATTTTCCATCTCAGAGTAGGGAAAGTCGCATATCAACTCGAAAAACACTAAGGATTTCTTGGACTTAGTTTGATTGAATTCTAAGTCAAACTCCTGTAGTATCACAATCCATTTGGAGTATTTTCCCCCTAGCAGTTGACGTGTGAGAATGTGTTGCATAGGGTTGCAGTTAGAAATTACCATAGTCTTGCGAGAGAGGATATAGTGCCGGAAACGTTGAACTGCTGGGACATCTGCCAAGGCTAGTTTTTCAACATGTAAATACTTGATTTCGGTAGGCATTAGACTTCGACTCAAGTAATAGATGACATGTTCATCATGAGAATCATCCTCCTGGACGAGAACCATAGTGATGGTGTAATCCGAGGTTGCGAGGTAGAGGAAATAATCACGGCTATAATCTGGTAGGAAGAGGAGCGGAGTACGTGTCATGGACAGTTTCAAAGCTTCAAAGGCTTTGTTAGCAATGGTATCCCAGACGAACTCGGACCCCTTTTTGAGTAGTCGCGTAAATCCAAGAGTTAGCTCAACATAGTTCGGGATGAAACGACGAAGAAAGTTTGCTTTCCCTTGCAAACTTTGTAATTGGCGAAGCGAAGAAGGAGGAGGGAGATTGAGAATCACCTCGACCTTTAAAGGATCTACCCTGATCCCTTGTCGTGAAACAATAAAGCCTAGAAGTCAGCCGGATTCTACGCAGAAAATGCATTTGTGAGGATTCAAGCGTATATGGTAAAACCGACATCGGAGGAAAATGGCTCGGAGGTGTATTGGATGATCGACACGACGCATGGAATGAGAGGGTAAGTCATTGAGATAGGGCTGCACGATGTGCTTGATATCATGGAAGGCGTAAGACATAGCGCGCTGGAAAGTTGCGCCAGCATTTTTTAGGCCGAAAGGAAGTTTCTGATAAGAAAAAGTGCCCCAAGGACAAATAAAAGCGGTTTTGTGTTGGTCCTCGGGAACAATATTGATTTGATTATATCCAGAGAAACCATCCATCAGAGAGAATATTTCACTTCCGGCACAATCGTCGACAATCTGGTCGACGAAGGGGGTAGGAAAGTATTCTTTAGGACATGCTTTATTAATATCCCTATAATCAACGCACACACGGATTGTGCCTTGTTTCTTGTCGATTGGGACAAGATTGGAAACCCAGTCAGTGAGAACCACCGGGTAAATAAAGCTAGATTTGAGAAGTTTCTCGACTTCAAGCTTGATAGCGGCCACTTTACGTGGGTGGACCAGACGAAGGCGTTGCCGGATGGGTTTAGCATCTGGGTATGGCTTGATCTCATATATCACTATGTCGGGGTCAATGCCTGGCATTTATTCATAGCTCTAGGTGAAGACGTCATGAAATTATTTGAAAAGTGACTTGTAGGTGACGATTTCGTCAGGGGAACACGAAGCTCCGATATGCACATTTTTGACAATTCCAGGTTTTATGGATATGTCGAGGGGAATGGTGGGTGAGATACTACTTAAGTTCCCTTCGGAAAACACATCGTGTGTAGACTCGGGAATGGTAGAAATGATGACAACGGTCAACGGGGTCGAGATCCGTTGGTAGCTCTCGATGGTGTGTTGTTCCAGGAAGAGGATGGAACAATGATGTCCATCGTCCCAGGGGGTGTCTTCCATAACAGGCATAATCATTTCGTCCGTGGGAAGAATGACGCGGAACGGATCTGAAGATAAATCATCAAGAAAGGGGGTAGAAGGAGTTGCCGATTGAATGGCCTGATAGGCGGATTCGACGAGGCTCAACGACATTTCGTCGTCGTAATGAAGATGATCGCCAGGGTTGGGTACCATCCATGGGCCGTGAGACGCAGGGGTTCCGTGAATAGAGGTGGAGATTATGTTGATTGAAGCGACAGATGGATGTGGAACATCGGGTGGTGGGATGGGGAAGGTACCCATTAACGAGGAGTCTTTAAGAAGACCCACACCGACGTTCTCGTATCCAGGGGGTTGGCAATGAACGGTACATTGCCAGTACATGCATCCGAGTTAAAGAAGGCTAATTGGTCGACGGTAATTACCTTTCCTTGATGTGGGAAACGTACAACATGAAAAAGATTTGACACAACTACACGCATGGAATCAATCCAGCTACGACCAAGTAGAAGGTTGTAATCGACAGGAGCGTCAAAGACTTCTACTTCAACTTGGACCATTTTTCCTTCTAACATAATTGGCAATGAAGGGAGGACATCATAAGGCTTAAAAATCAAGCTATTAAAGGCTTTGAGTGTGTTGTGGGATTCAGTCAAAGGAGGAGAGCCAATGGCTTTCCAGCATGTAATGGACATGACACACGTTGAGGCACCCTCATCGATAACAGTTCTACAAATGTTTTTGTCTGAGACAATAACTTGTATTTGGGATGCGAGTTGAGGGGGTAACCATGGAATGTGATCTTCCAAGTCAAAAATTATTAAATTCGTATCCGTAGGGTCGATTCCATCGATAGCTTTCAATAGTGCCTTCCGTTGTGTAGGACAACTTTGAAGGACTTTGAGGGTTGACATCGCGGATGGTGCTTGGGCCAGATCTTCAACAATACTGTAGTTTTGGGTAGCACGGGCATGAGGATTGAAATCCGATTTCCGAACGATGCCCTTTGGAGGAAGGCGGAGGACTGTGTCGAGGCTCGGTCGTTCGAGATGAAGAGGACCGTTGGTAGGTGGAGTCATGGGAGATGGTTGGACCAATGAAGGAGGTATAGCATCAACCTTCTCTTTAGAGGAGGAATAATCTTTGGCTCGAGTGGTAAGTGTGATGTCATTTTGCTTTGAATATCCTGTACACATTAAGACATAGGATGTATTGGAGGGGGAGAGTTGGTCGTGAATGACCAATTGGGCTTGTTGTTGAGAAGGGAAGGGTTGTGACAATACGACTGGAGTGGGTGGTTTCGTGGTCCCTTGAAGGAACTTAGTAACCTTGGCTCGTCGTGGAAAATCTTTAGTGTAGTGATCATCACCACAGATAAGACAAGGGTATAGGGGTTTGCGCTTATCCCTATCGTCAACAGGTGGTGTTTTGGTTCTCTCCGCTTGCGAATTATTTTTGTCCTCCTTATTCTTACCCTTTCCCTTTCTGGATTTGTTTTTTCCGTCGGGGGTAGATTGAATAGCATTTACCTCATAAGTCTTTCCGGTTGGAGGGGTAGGAGACAGAGCATTTTGAACATTAGAAGAAATGGGTTTGGGGTTGTTGTTGGAGGTTTGGATGGAATGTGGTTGGGCATGGAAAGTGCCAATCACACCGTCGGCCACATGAGAAGCAGCAGGAGTAGTTGAAGTGGCGGAAGTAGAAGGACGAGGTGCATCAGGGAGTAAGTCGTAAATAGTACCCATTCGTGAGTAAACGAGGTCAAGGTATTGGGCATGACTAATGGCCTGTTCTTCTGTGACAACTCCACCCATGGCGATGTCACGACCGATGTCATTCACAAATGATTTCGTGAACCACTCTGCCAGCAACTGATCAGGAAGTTCGAGTTTGATGAGACGTCGTCTTCGTCGCCATTCATGAATGTGATCGGAGATATGAGTGGATTTGGTTTGTTTGAAAGAACTCAAAATCTCGGTCCATGTTTCATAGCGGATCAGTAACTAGTAGTGGGTGAGGAAAGCCATAGTGAGGGTGTTGAAGTCGATGAAGAAACCTTGTGGTAATTCTATATACCACTTTGTGGCATAACCCATGAGAGTTCTTTGAAAAAGGTGTAAACGAATAGAGTCATCCATCAAGGAGTTGGATGAGCACCAAAGGTGAAAAGTCATTACGTGATTGTTCGGGTCCTCTCGCGGTTTGCCATCGAATTTAGGGATGTTAGATGGTAGTTTGGCCGGAATGGTGGGCCATTAGGGAGAGTGACGGATCGGATCATTTAAAATCCTCGACAGATCCAGGAGGTCCAGGGTGGCTAAGAAAAGTAACTGTCTGTTCACATGCGGTTACTGGTGACTTTGGGGAGGGAGTCCCGTCGGCAAACCAGTGGGACCATAAGCAGTCTGCATATAATGCGAGGATTCGGGCAGATTCGGTGGTTGTTGTGGAGGCAAGTAAATAATAAGATTGTACCCTTGAATGGGGGTGTGGGGTTGAACAGTCGAGCCCCAAATAGGATTGGACGTACCTGGATAGGGTTGGCCTGGACCAGGGGGTATGACGGAGCTAGCTGGAAGTTGTTGCCCCTAGTCGATTGAGGATTATGTTGGATCAAATGGTTCCAATACTGGGCCAAGGATGGAGGTATGTTTTGTCCATAGGGTGGGGTGGATGGGGGTTGTCCTCCAATCGGGGGTTGTGTTCCAATCGGGGGTTGTGTTCCAATTGGGATTTTCCCTACAAGGGGGGGTTGAGTTGGACCTCCTTTGTGAAATTGTCCACCAACAGGAATCTGGAAATTTGGTGTGAATGACGAAATGGTGCCACTAGGATCAGTGCCTTCGATAGAGGATGGAAAAGGTCCTCTAAAAGGGGGCGGAGGAAGTGTCAGAATGAAAACGGGGGGAGAGTGCCCAGAAGGAGTGGGACCACCAGGAGTTCTGGATGTGATTTGCGTAGGAGCGGGGATAGAGGCATTCAACGCACGGTATCTGGGTGGAAGTGTTGGGGTGACTCTAGGTGAAAGCGGTGTGCCAATGGGGGCTTGTCTAGCCGCGGTAATCCTGGTGTGAAGACTCGTAGTATCTGTGTAATGGATTGTTTGTAAAGGGAGAGTCATGATGTGGTCAGCTCGCGGGGCTTCTGTACCAGGAAAATAATAAGCAGTAGTAAATGGTACTGCGTCTGGATCAGATGTTTTGGGTAGCTCAGGTGAGACAATGATATCAATGCCTGCTCCTGAGCCAAAGAGCTCCCATCTAAAAATGTCGGTAGCCCAAAAAGGATCTTGACCCTCAGGTCCTAGGAAAGTTCCAGTTGGTGATCCAGAAGACTGAACAACTAGTTCTCCGAAAGAATTGAATCGCATAATATGTCTCTCAGAGTCGGGGTGAAGTCGAAAGTCCTCTCGAGAATTGGAAATTCGGAATCGTTCTAGAGAGTCAGTTCTTTCCACTTGTGGAGTGGTGACGTTTTGGACTTCACTCTGTTGAGGAGAGCCCTCCAGTGAGTTGGTAGGCAAGGGTTGAGAACCTTCCAGATTTTCTGGGGGTAAGCCTTGCATTCTACGTGAACAACGTGGAGGGTCAATTGTGAACGAGTTAAAAACTTACGAAGAAAATCCTATGGTCAACTTGGGTAAACAAACAACATGCGCTAGTAAAAAAAAATCTAGGAAGCAAAACCAAGCAAACAAGACCTTCTAATTCTGAAGTCACCAGTTGGTGATGAAATCCAACGTCGTGACCACGAGACAAGAAGGGGTTGGGCTAGGGTGGAAAAGTTACGTTGACGACCTGCTTAACAGACTTACACCCTGGTGCAAGCTCCCACACATAATTGTGGGTATACCCTTCAAGGAGCCCGAGTGAGTTTGGCCAACGTTGATTCCAGGTACCGTGAAGACTTGCCCCTTCACAATCACCTTGTGTAAGACCCTAAGAAGATAGGCCACTAAGGTTACCACCAACAACAATAGAACCTGGGGGGATAGTCGACAGTCTGATTCACACGCAAGGGCAGGGTATCTAGCCCGAAATTAGCTTGAGAGGCTTCCACTCATCATTGTGGGTATACCTTCAAGTGACCCTCGTAATATGTGCAATCTCTACACCGATATCAATAAATCAGGGTGAGTAACTCTGTCAATATCAATGTGACCTCGAGTTTGACCCTTGTGTGAGAAAGGCTTCCCAGGACAAAATGTTGCAAAAGAAATTTGACACTCCTTAGCACAAGATGCTATTGTGTGTTTTGTGCTTTTGAGAGTGTATCTCTCTGCCTATTCCAAAGCTCTAGCCTAGCTAATGTTGGTGTAATAGAGTCTTAGAAAAGAGTTACTAGTTAAATTTTAACATTTGCGCGATATTATTAAAGGTTGTTGTTACTCAAAGGAGACGGAAATGAAACCGATGTTGTGTGAGACTCTGACCCAACAATTCATAGATAGGAATGAAAGATATCAATTTTTGTTCGATGAATCCTATTTACAGGAGGGAAAGAGGAGTTTTCTGGAACAATCTTGAACTACGATATACAATCTTCTTTGAAATGCAATATTAACAAATCACGAACAATGCCAATTCTCTATTTGTTTTATTTCAACAACCGGATGCCTATATTTTCCAAATAAAAAATTGTTTTTAAAAAAAAAAAATGTTTTTTAATTTCCAATAGAAACCACACAATAGTGGTGGAACTAAGAAAAACCAGCAACTAACGAAAAGCAATATACAAAAAACCCAAACCAATCTTTCAATGAAGACAAAAATAACAAGCATACAAGACTAGTCTTTTCAAATGCATGAGGGCAACAATTTTCCAGGTAATGAGCAATTGAGAAAGACAATTAATCCCAACTTTTAAACTAATCACCAGCTCCCAACCAAACAAGCACTCGGGTTTCAGGACCAGAGATTATATCCTTATTAAGAAAATGTCAGGAGATAACAGTTGAGAAAAAATGAACAAGAAGAGCTTTCGATTTCTGAAGACTAATCGTTCACAAAATCCGAAGTCAAGAAACAATCAATCAGTGGCCCAAGAAGTTCTCTTCAGACACACATACAAATCTGGGCATCTGAGCATACAAAAAACCTTAATCCCAAAATTTTGCAAATGGGTTCACAGGCAGGTAGTGGTGTACAGTGCGAGAATGGAGCATTCTCGCAGGTTGGTCACAAGCAGAGTGCGAGAGGTTTGCACTGGACTGAAAAGCAGGGTGCGAACTCTAGTGATTCTCGCAGGCTATAGAAGGGTTCAATGCGAGAATGCCTGAAACTAAGCAAAATTTGGAAAAAATACAAAAAATTTGAAGGAACCTCTGGACCTAGAGAGTCTATCAGGGTCTCCTCGAGACTCAGAGATTGATAGAAATGAAAAAGGGCAAGGTAAGAGCAAATGGCCAAGGAAAAACACCAAAAACCACTAAAAAAATGGGTTGCATCCCCAGTGGAGTCGCCAATTTTGTTATCAGACTAATCGGTAGGTGCGGACACTAACAGATCTCCCTAGATCCACCTGGATCTAGAACAAAACAGGATAGGACACGACTCTTTCTCTAAGTTTTAATCATTGAATCTACTAATAGGGAGGGATAAGTGACATACCTTTATATCGCTTCCTTAGGTCTCTGTTGCTCCCACTTTGCTCCGGTGCTCTCGTGAGGTCAAGACCAAGACAACACAAACCAACCAAAGTGAAGATAGCAAAATATATTCAACATCAACTTATGCATATGATCAAGGAATTACACAATAAAGTAAGAGTGACTTTATGGGAAAGGGACATGTTGTTGTATCATATTAATTGAAAATAGAAGATACAACCTGATTGCCTTGATGTCGCAAGATTCCTTTCAGTGACCCTTGGTTCCAACACACACACTTTCTCTGCACTTGCATGAAGAAGATCCAATTCCTCTTGATAGACCAAATAGAGCCTTCAAGCTTCTGTCAAAGCATGGTTCTTCACACAATTCTTTCACCAATTCTTCATTCAATCTTGCTTAACCTTTTCCATGAGAAACCTTCCAATATATAGAAGAAGGAGAGATGGTTACATGGATGAGGATGATCCCATAAAATCTGAGAAGTCAGTAAAATGACAACCATACGAATGCCAACTCATTTTCTAGAAGATTCCCTTCTAGAACCCTCGAGACCTCTTCTCCTTTCCAGGCTTAAAAATAGGTTCGCATGGACCTGTGTATGGAGAAAACTGCGCGAAGTTCGCACCCTAAGTGTAGGTGGCCTGCGAGAATGAGGGATTCTCACACCCTAGGCCATAGGCAGCTTGCGAACTCACTTTAAAAATATGTTTTTGGGAGGAGACAAGGGCCACTTTTCTCAGGCAAAAAGTCCTTGTTGGGAGCCTGAATACACCATTGTTAAGACATCACCAGAGTGACCAAAATCATGTGTAACACTTAGTAGTCTATGTGTTCCCGTAAACTATAGTCAGGCTCAAACAGGGAACAAGATGGAGAAATAAGGGTGATTTGGTGGCTAAATGATGAATTAATCCAAAAAGCTTAGGAAAAGTCACTTAAGCCTAAGTCAACGAAGAATTAGAATGAAAAGGTGCTAAAGGGGGACTTAATTAATTAATTATTCACCTTAGGAGCAAATGCGCCTAGCTTAAGTGAGGTCAATGGTGAATTAGATAGGGAAGGGTATAAAGGGAGGAATTTGACCTAATTCCTCATTATGCATTGTTATGATTTGATGTTGAGAGTTCCCAGAGGAGGAAGAGAGTCGACTTTATTGTTTTGTGGATTTCTGGAGGAAACCACCACCATTGATTGGTTTCGATGTTGAGAGACACACCCTATCCCATCGGAGATACCATCTAGGTATTTCACCATGCTATTCAGGAGGATCCAGTTGTAGTGGGCGCAACTCAGCCAGTGAGGGCATAAGTCAGATTGAGGGTTTCTGGAGTTGCACGAGGTCCGAGCTCAGATTGCAGTTTCCTTCTGACCCAGTTGAGATCCATCCAGGGCACTTAGATTGAGCCACTTTCCATCAGATTCTGACGATGGAATTTTCCAGTGTGCATCATCCAGCCATTTAGGGCACAACTCTTCTGACAGAACATTTAAGGTTGCAGACAAAGCATCAGAGCAGATCTGGGGAAGCCCTCCCGACCCAGTTCCACATTTGATGAGACGATCGTTTTGAGTCCTATAGCAACTGATTCTGTTGGTGGAATCATTTGGGGCGCATCCAGTGTCCCAGGAGGTGCGTAAACCCCCCAAGGGTCGAGATCCAGTGCCTCAGAGACCATATCTAACATCTGGCACTCATTTATTTCAGTCTAGAGGCTAGGGTGCTTCTATTGGAATAGTTTCCAGCTCATTTTGACGGGTCTAACCTTCCAGATGAGTTTTCCAGCTTGTAGCGGTTACCGTACTTCTTAGGAATCGCCTATTTCGTCAATCTATCCGTGCATGCATCAGATCTGCCTTCACCTTCTGATCATGGGTATTTTTATGCTATTTTCTTGTATTCCAGTGACGATCCATGAGATCTAACTGACAACTATACTCTATATTTCTAGTATGTTATTGTATTTCCATGCTTGAGTCTCATAATACATATTATTGGGAAGTTGATGTTCTTTATTTCCGCATGCATCCTCTATATATTGTTTCAACCATAAATATACAACATGCACATGCGATAACCATAAAAATCTCAAACACACAACTGAAACACTTCCAGAAACCCCCAGAGTATCATATCTGAAGATAAAACGCATCCAGAAACCCCTAGTGTATCAGATCTGCAAGACATAACATTAGATCAGTAGTAAATATCTTGATCAGCGAGATTAGGGATATTTCAGTGGTATCAGAGCTTTAGTCCTTCCATCCTGTGACTAAAGACGATGAGTACAACAGAAGACCCAGATGGTTGTGAGCACGTAGGTGACAAATATGTCACTTACAACAGGCGCAAGGAAAGAAGGACTAACTTTCCTCCTTTCCCTCCCAGTTTAGAGGAAGAGGAAGAGGCACACAGAGAAGCAAAGAGAATGGAAGAGTGCGAGGCTAAGAACGAAGCAAAGATGATGCTAGGAGATAGATATGAGAGACTAGAGGGCAGTGGTAAGCCCCCCATGGAACCAGAGGCAACCTTCATGCAGGTTATCAGTGATATGTCAGCTAGTCAGTGGACCATGTTTCAGTCCTTAGCTCAGGTGGCTGATAGATTGGCTATGGTGGACATTCCGGGCACACGATCCCCACATGTAGCATAGGGGAACTCATGGGCAGGCAGTAGACCCCAGTCACCCACTCGCACCTGCACCCCTACGAGTAGGATTCCACAACCATTGTTTCCTAGTTTCCAGAGGGCACCCCTGGTAGCAACACAGATGTCGATAGCACAGAGACCGCCCACTCATGCAAAGGACATTGTAGAGTATCAGAGAGAGTATGCAACATTCGACCATGAATTCCACCAGGATATGACCCTATTCGAGTATTTTGGGCTCAGACTCAGGAACCTCCCCAGAGAGACACAGAGAGAAGAGCCGCAACTGCAGCAGCAGCAGGGGCATAAAATTGATTTCATCCGAAAAGTTGGTAAACTCACCATACCTTGTTTCGACGGATCGTCCAAATGCACCGCCAGAGCTTGGGTACAGAAGCTTGACACCTACTACAAGCTCAACCAGATGACTGAGACAGAGGCCATCAATTTCACCACCTTACACTTAGAGGGTGAAGCACATGAGTGGTGGTATCATGGATTGGTGGCATTGGGCCACAGTCTCATCATCTCCTACCGAGAGTTCACAGAGAGACTCATGGATAGATTTGACAAGAGGGATCCAAAGATCCATTTCAACGATCTATCCCAGTTGAGACAAACTAGCACAACAGAGGCATTCGTATCAGAGTTTCAGCGGGTAGCAGTGGTAGTGACAAATATATCTGAGCCCCGACTGATCATGTTATTCACAGAAGGGATCACAGAACCCTTGAGAGGATGGGTGAAGGCATACTGACCTCACACCCTACAGGATGCCATCCTATGCACTAGATATTTGGCAGACTCAGTGCCAAAAACTAAACCCTTTTCCAAACCCTTCATACCACAGAAGGATCGGGACCAGAAGACATTACAGAGGGAATGGAAGGGTAAGGAGAAGTTGGATGATGAGACAAGGTGAGAAATTATGAGGAAGAAGCTTTTCTTCAACTGCAGAGATCCTTGGGTCCCAGGCCACAGGTGCATGGGCAAGGGAGAGATTCACTATATTGAGGTGGTCGTAGACAGTGTGGATATTGAGGAGGAGGAGCAGGACAATGGATCCACCATCTCAGAGGAGGAGCCAGAGCAGGCAGAGGAGTAGCCTCCCCGTAGACCACCAACACCGGTAGGGGCCCACCCACCAGTTGTTCCACAACCTCCTGAGCAGGCTAGCAGACAGAAACCAACAAAAGGAAGAGTCATAACGACCCTTTCTGGTGTAACTAGGTACGACATCCTCCAAATCAAAGGTACTATTCAAGGGTAGCGAGAAATCGCCTTGATAGAAGGTGGGGCCACCCACAACTTCATCGACGCTTCACTGGTATTGAGACAGGCCCTTCAAACAGAGGAGTTTGAGGGATTTGATGTCGCAATAGAAGATGGCCATACAGTGGAGTGTCTAGATAGAGTTTTGGACTTGGACATTAAGTTGGGAAACTACATCGTGAGAGATACATTTTATGTGGTTGACCTATTAGACACAGATGTGGTTTTGGGAGTTCAGTGGTTTATCACCTTGGGTAAAATCACCACCAACTACTAAACCTTGGAGATGGGATTCAGAAACAGTGATGGGAAGAGGGTTGTCGTGAGGGGCATGTTGACGGGAGCACCCAGGACAGTCTCAGCCAAGAGGATGGATATGATCTTCAGGCATGAGGATGCAACATTTGCCATAGAGTGCTTGATCACTACACGAAAGGATTATGAGGGTCGACCGTAGTATCAGATAGAGATCAGGAAATTGTTGGGATGACATTAACATG